>JAHIAM010003444.1:0-106059 GCA_021605205.1 Aegilops longissima | reverse complement strand
GTTTAATTTCAGAAGCAACATTAGATGGTTTATTATTAGGCTTCATTTGTTGCTCAAATTCTTTTGCCACAATCTGATTTTCACTCTTATTTTTCTCCTGTTTTGCTTTATTAGCTCTATTAATATCATCTTTCAAAATGGAATCAGGAGTCATAGGAAGCAAAGTAATATTTTTATCCTTGTGAACAAGAGTATACTGATTGTTTCTACCATGGTGTACAGAATTTTTATCAAATTGCCATGGTCTACCAAGTAATAAGGAACATGCTTGCATAGGTACCACATCACAATCAACATAATCAGCATATGTAGAGATACTAAAATACACACGAACAGTACGTGTTACCTTAACCTTGCCGCTGTTGTTGAACCATTGGATGTAGTAAGGATGTGGATGTGGTCTTGTGGTTAGAGAAAGCTTCTCCACCATACCCATGCTAGCCAAGTTGTTGCAGCTCCCTCCATCTATGATGACGCGAATAGAACGTTCCTTCACAACTCCCTTTGTATGGAACAAGTTATGCCTCTGATTTTGCTCAGCTTGTGTAACCTGCAAATCTCAAATTCTTACCAGTTCTTACCCAGCAGCAGGCGGTGATCGGCAACCGATGTAGTCAAAACTCTCAAAGCTTGGATAGAGCGATTACCAGGGAGAGTCAAACGCACGATGTAGATGTATGAGGAGCTGGGAAGGCTTATAATATGGTAGCAAAAAGGGTCAGCAATAATCAATTCAGAGATGCAAAGTTGAATAAACGCTCAACGACGATCTTGTGCTGGTCCTAGGCTAGACCGTGCTAGAGACGCGAGCCTAGAACACTAACAAAATCACGGCTTGCACGGAAACAACGGAAAAGCACACTCGTGGAATTTTTTTTCGCTTTTTTTTTTTGCTGCTTTTTTTTTTGCTGCTTTTTTTTTTTGAAAAATCACTATAATGGTGAGTGTCTCAAAACTCTTCCTGTGTCAAACCGACAGATGGGCACGAAATTTTTCGACCAAAATTTTTTTTTTTCGACTACCCGACCCAAAAACTGAAACGGTCAAAAAAACTTTCTATAACGGCGACTGTCTCTATCCACTTAGAAGCACCTAAAAATAGGATAGCCAGAAATTTTTTCGACAAGTGCGTTTTCGGAAAATTTTGGGCCTAAACGGAGGGTGGTTTCCAGACTCTTTTTTTTTCAAACCTACTCCGCAAGGAAACACGAATCGGAAACTAGATGGGTCTCAAAACAAACCTAATATGCAAGGAACTCGGATTGGTGGTGGATATATGGTGGTGGTATATGGCAGCGGTGGTGGTAGCGGTGGTAGTATATGGATATGGATCGGTGGTGGTATATGGACACGGATTGGTGGTGGTATATGGATACGGATTCGAGCGGTGATGGTAGGTGGCGGGGCGATGATGATGGTGCGGTGGCGGCGTGACAACTTATGACCGAACTCAAACTCTAAAAGACTAGACGCTAAGACCAGCAACTAGACACGACGATGCAACCGCAAAATTCAACAAAGCAAAACCCTAAAAAGATTATGCAAAGGCTCGATTGGTTCGGATATGATGAACTAACCCTAATTTTTTTGTGGCTTTTTCGTGGACTATAGGTATGAAGAATGACTCGATCTAAACTACGGAAAATCGTAAAATCTCACCGAGCAACCTGGAAATCTGATACCACTTGATAGAGGCAAAGGTGTCCCGATGTTTCGATGAGATGGTGGCTATCGCTTCGTGGGAGTCGACCTTGACGATCCGACTACTGAACGTGCGAGACGTCGCGCCTTAGCAATCGCTAAACCAACTTCCGAGGGTTATTGACCACGCCGAGCACGATCAACTCGACCACGAGGGCTGCTTCCTGCGAGCAAACGAAGAACAAGCAAGAAACTGAGATTGCAATCTGGATATTGTGAATATAAGATGAAAGCTTTATTGATCAAGGTGGGGTTCTGTGGCGCTTTGTCCGGTCGTTGAACACAAACGAAATGCACGCGAAGTTGCAGCTATGGCGAACTTTTAATCTAAACAAAACCCAAGGTCTAAATGGTGCCCTAAGGGCTGTATATATGGAGGAAGAGGGGGAATTTCGTGGCCCTTGGTGGAGGGGTCCAAATCAACCCTAACTCTTGTTTCCCCACATATACGGACTCTAAAACAGCCTATACTTAACTATTTCGAAATTACATGGGCCTGGCCCAATAATAACGTGACGCAGCACCTAGAATAGCCTATGGACGAATATTATGAAGTGGCATCTTGTATATTTCGTCCAAGGCCTCATGCACTCATTAGGGTGGCTTCAAAGTCCTGGAATCATCACTTGTAACTCCGTTCTTGTTCCCCTTGCGCATGCCAACATCTCCATGCTTGAACTTGCTCCAAGGTTCATCTTTCTTGTCCTTGGTAGGCCCTTCATTTGTAAACAAAACAAATGTATCCAATTTAGGCAGCATCATATTCTCATGAACATTGGAATCGTTACCAAGAAACGGAAGTACCTGATAATTCAATTGGCGTGCGCGAGCTCTAGTAATTGGTCCAGTATGTATAGCAGCAGGGGCTGTGGGTGTAACAATGGTATTGATGTCCTCATCACTATGTTTGCTTGCCTTGTTGCATCACCTATGATTCATACTTGCTCATTTCATGCGGTTGATGACAACCATCTACATGCTTTGCACATGATTGTTGTTGCTTCTTGTCATATATCTCTATGTGTTGCCTCTCTCATGCTAGATGATTTGCCATGTGTTGAGTGCAACAATGATTCTCTTCTTGCCCATGAGATTGCCCCCATAGCATTCTCGCATATATTTGGAGATTTTGACATCATTCTTGCGAAGCATGCTTGTCTTACTTCTTTGCACCATATACCTAGTGCCATGAATATTGCCATTGTTGCATCATATTATTCATGCACTTATGCTTCTAATGGTTATGTGCAAAAGATGAGAACCATCATGATGGATGATGTGTTCATCTACCATGCGCATACGTTCTTTGTTTTGTTTTGTGCATGTGTAGGATACTTGGACTTTGTGTCGACTTCCACTTCACGTGAGTTGACCATTCGAGCTCTTGAGAGCGAGCCTCATACATTCTACCACGAATCGCTTCTACACCGCATTTGCTTCCACTTCGGCATTGTGAAGAATGCACAAGGACACGCCTTCAAGGTGACATCCTTCTTGAGCTTGTATATTGTGGATCATACTTCATGTGTTGCTTGCACCATTTGCACGCATGTTCGAGATATTGCTTTCACCCATGATTGCCACATTTCATGCTTTATGATATATATACCTTGTGTGTTGCATCCAATTCTTGGTCTACTTGCTACTATCATATGATTGGTTGCACCAATATCATTTCTTCACATATGCCATGTCCCTTTACTTGTCACATGATTCCCTTGATTGCCTCACACATGATGAACAATTGCTCTTTCTATTGTGTTGAGTGCCACACTATATTCACTACACCCTATGCACATTATGCTTGGATTGTCTTGCACTTGACCCATGTGTTTAGACATCTCATCTTATTTGGTGTTGTGAATGATTCCTATGCCTACCATCGACCATTTGTTTGTTAACTTTATGCATGTTTGTTATGACCTTGAGGTAGATGCTTATTCTCTTGTCACGCATATTTGCATCACTACCTCACGTTTACATGCTTGTTTCCATGATGACCTTGATTTTGCTAAATTCATATGCTTACATGCCATGTCACAATCCTTTGTCACACCCTATGATATGCTTGATGACAACACTTGCTTGGTGAATCACCTCTTGAATGCTTGGTTTTGCACTAACGCTAACCACATTTGTTTTTCCAAGTGTTTGTCCTATTTGCTCCTTTTGAAGGAATCACAAGACGGTGCAACATTGGAGAGTGCTTATTTCGAGCTTCAAGATGATGAGTTCTTGGTGATCGACCGCTTCGACACCGCACTGCCATATCTTTCCCATGGTGATTTGGTTTTTGATCCGAGGTCGGATCTTTTCCAAGGGGGAGGGGCCGATGCGGAGCATCCTACGGTCATCACCATGTCAAGAGTCCGTTTGGCAAGTGACACGTGCGACCTCTACTTCTCATACATAAAGGTGAATCTTCTCCTTTACACGTGTTCACTTGACCCCTTCGAGGATGGTATACTACTTGACACTCCACTCGTGTGCATGCATAGGTATTGCCGGAGCTTCACGGACGACAAGGAGGAGTGCAAGCGCCAAGGAACACCTACACCATCCGCGAGGGAAGCCTGGAAACATAGACGCAAGAAGAAGAGTTGTCAAAGAAGCTCCAGCCACCGGACGACCGGTTGGGTCCGGACGTCCGGCGCCTGAAGATCCACCGGACGACCGGCCCGGACCGGACGACCGGCGATCCCGCACCGAAGCCAAATGAGCGGACGTCCGGCGCTGCGGACGACCGACGACCGGACGACCGCCCCCTCCGTAATCCGCACTCTGCGTCCGAAAACCAAATCGAGCGGACGTCTGACGCGTTTCCGGACGTCCGGCCGCCTGTGAGTCTCCGGACGTCCGACGCCCACCGGACGTCCGACCCCTTGCTTGTGTGCAGCCGGGCCTTTGGGCTTGTATCCCTCTCCCACTTACCCCTTCGTGGCTTAGACTATAAATAGACCTTCCCCTCATCCTTTCTAGGGTTAGCAAAGTGATAGCTCATTTGTATGTGAGCTTTGCTCCTACCTTCCTCTACTCTTGAGAGAGAGAGAGACCACTACTCCATTGGAGGCCAAGACCTCCATCTAGGAGAAGATCCAGCGGGATATATCATCAAGACCCCCTCTTGGGCGGCCCCCTTCAAGACCTCCTCACGGAGATGAACTCTACCTTGTATCTTTTCCTTTGTTGTTCATGTACCTTGTGGATCTTGTGTGTTTGATTGTCTAGTGGATGTGTGATCGGACTTGTTCTTGAGTGTTTCCCCTTTGTGATTTCTCTCCGTTCTTCCCCGTGGTCATCGTGTTCTTCGAGGGATCCCACTCCAAACGTGAAAGATCGGCCTACACCGGGTTAGCCCCGTATCACAAGCTCAAGAAGGATGTCACCTTGAAAGTGTGTCCTTGTGCATTCTTCACAATGCCGAAGTGGAAGAAAATATGGTGTAGAAGCGAGTCGTGGTAGAATGTATGAGGCTCGCTCTCAAGAGCTCGAATGGTCATTTCACGTGAAGTGGAAGTCGACACAAAGTCCAAGTATCCTACACATGCACAAAACAAAACAAAGAACGTATGCGCATGGTAGATAAACACATCATCCATCATGATGGTTGTCATCTTTTGCACATAACCATTAGAAGCACAAGTGCATGAATAATATGATGCAACAATGGCAATATTCATGGCGCTAGGTATATGGTGCAAAGAAGTAAGACAAGCATGCTTCACAAGAATTATGTCAAAATCTCCAAATATATGCGAGAATGCTATGGGGGCAATCTCATGAGTAAGAAGAGAATCATTATTGCACTCAATACATGGCAAATCATCTAGCATGAGAGAGGCAACACATAGAGATATATGACAAGAAGCAATATGAATCATGTGCAAAGCATATAGATGGTTGTCATCAACCGCATGGAATGGTGATGCAACATAAGCAAGCATATTAATCAAGTCGTGCAAACTAGTGGAGCGAAGATGCAACACACTAGGATAAATCATGGCAATCATGTCATGTGAGCAAATAATATGCATAGAAAATGCACATGACATATCACAAGCACGAACACAAAGCAATATCATAGTATCATCATAGGGGTGGGTCACAAATGGAACATGGCAACAATAAGCAATATCTCCACCAAGCTTGAAAATACACATAAAAGTATGAGAGTCAATCATCACGTGTAAAGCAAAGCATGGGTCACAAATGCATGGAAAAGGCATAGGAATTGGCATATCATGCAAAGTGAACATGGCAAGATGGGCATATAATATGTAATGGACAACAACCCATAGCCAAGTGAGGGCCATGTAGAAGAAATGCCAATACTTGGCGTGAAGAGAGCGGTGGAAAGGCAATCCATGGGATCCCAAATCATTGTTGCTCTCTAGAGCTCGTTTTGTCAACTCGGGGGATTGCGAGGTCGACAAGTATTCATGGGTACCTACACAAAAGAGACACAAACCAAAGAAATTGTGCTGGTAAAAATGTACACATCATCCATCATGATGTGTATGTGCACGTGTGAGTTAGCACAAGATAAGCATCGCTCAAAGAAATTTGATGCATGGTATAAGAACATGTCATCCATCATGAAAGAATAGTTATTATGTATGACACGATGGGGACACAAATTGAGAATGCAAGTATATGGCACATCAATATCATTATGATGCATGGGGAGCATATTGTGCACATAATTATTGGGATCATGCAATGGATGGGATGGATCAAAATCTCCTAACATGTATGAGGAAACTATGGGGGTCTCCTCATGAGCAATATTGGAAACATCATTTGGAGAAAATGGACAACATCCAAAACAATGCATATCCGAAGCTAGGTGGGCATGGCATGGCATATGAGATAAATGATGCAAAGGGAGCATATCAATATCATCACAAGAAAAACAAATGCCAATAACCATGGGCTTGTCATCTGTGCCATATGTGCAAATTGCGTTTATTTTAATGGCATATGCATAGTCTGATAGAGGCAAAGGTGTCCCGATGTTTCGATGAGATGGTGGCTATCGTTTCTGTGGGAGTCGACCTTGACGATCCGACTACGATCGTCGCGAGACGTCGCGCCTTAGCAATCGCTAAACCAACTTCCGAGGGTTATTGACCACGCCGAGCACGATCAACTCGACCACGAGGGCCTGTTTCCTGCGAGCAAACGAAGAACAAGCAAGAAACTGAGATTGCAATCTGGATATTGCGAATATAAGATGAAAGCTTTATTGATCAAGGTGGGGTTCTGTGGCGCCTTTGTGCAGTCGTTGAACACAAACGAAATGCAGCGAAGTTGCAGCTATGGCGAACTTTTAATCTAAACAAAACCCAAGGTCTAAACGGTGCCCTAAGGGCTGTATATATGGAGGAAGAGGGGGAATTTCGTGGCCCTTGGTGGAGGGGTCCAAATCAACCCTAACTCTTGTTTCCCACACATACGGACTCTAAAACAGCCTATACTTAAGTATTTCGAAATTACATGGGCCTGGCCCAATAATAAGGTGACGAGCACCTAGAATAGCCTCGGGACGACATTTATGAAGTAGCATCTTGTATATTTCGTCCAAGGCTTCATGCACCCATTATGGTGGCTTCAAAGTCCTGAAATCATCACTTGTAACTCCGTTCTTGTTCCCCTTAGCATGGCATTATCTCCATGCTTGTTCTTGCTCCAATGTCCATCCTTCTCCAAGCTAGGGCCTTCATTTGTAAGCAAAACAAATGTATCCAATTTAGGCAGCATCATATTCTCATGAACATTAGAATCATTACCAAGAAACGAAAGTACCGATAATTTAATTGGCGTCATGAGCTCTAGTAATTGGTCCAAGATATGTAGCAGTAGGGGCTGTGGGTGTAACAATGGTATTGATGTCCTCATCATCCTCCCTTCTTGAAATGAAGTCGTCCTCGACGGAAGCTCATATTCCTCACCCAAATAAGGCTTCAAATCTGCAATGTTAAAAGTGGGACTAACCCCAAAATCTGCAGGCAGCTCAAGTTTATATGCATTATCATTTATTTTCTCTAACACCTTAAATGGACCATCAACACGTGGCATTAGCTTTGATTTGCGCAAATTAGGAAACCTATCCTTACGCAAATGTAACCAAACAAGATCTCCAGGTGCAAAGACAACATGTTTTCTACCCTTATCTCCAGCAAGTTTATATTTAGCATTCATACGCTCAATGTTTTCCTTAGTTATCTCATGCACTTTTAAAATCAATTCAGCACGTTCTTTAGCATCAAAATTAACCTTCTCCGAAGATGGAAGAGGCAACAAATCAATAGGTGCACGAGGTAGGAAGCCATACACAATTTCAAAAGGGCACATCTTAGTAGTAGAATGCAATGAACGATTATAAGCAAATTCAATATGAGGCAAGCATTCTTCCCACATTTTCTTATTATTCTTCAAAACAGCCCTAAGCATAGTAGACAATGTTCTATTGACTACTTCAGTTTGTCCATCGGTTTGGGGTGACAAGTAGTACTAAAAGCAGTTTAGTCCCCAACTTAGCCCATAAACATCTCCAAAAGTGGCTAAGAAATTTAGTATCACGATCTGAAACAATAGTATTTGGCACACCATGCAAGCGAATAATTTCACGAAAGAACAAATCAGCAACATTAACAAAGATCATCGCTTTTATGACATGGTATAAAGTGTGCCATTTTCGAGAATCTATCCACGACAACAAATATGCTATCCTCCCTTCTTTGTTCGAGGTAAACCTAAAACAAAGTCCATAGATATATCCTCCCAAGGAACACTAGGCACAGCAAAGGCATATATAAACCATGAGGATTGAGTCGTGACTTAGCTTTTTGACATGTAGTGCAGCGAGCAACAAAACGCTCAACATCCGTCTCATCTTTGGCCAAAAGAAATGTGTAGCAAGTATATCCTCCGTCTTCTTCACGCCAAAGTGTCCCATTAATCCTCCTCCATGCGCCTCCTGCAACAACAAAAGACTAACAGAGCTAGCAGGAATGCATAGCTTGTTAGCACGAACACAAAACCATCATTAATAACGAACTTGTTCCATGTTCTTCCCTCTTTACAATTCTGCATTACATCTTTAAAATCAGCATCATGCACATATTGATCTTTGATGGTCTCCAAACCAAATATTTTGAAGTCAAGTTGTGAAAGCATAGTATATCGACGAGACAAAGCATCAGCAATAACATTTTCTTTACCCTTCTTGTGTTTAATGACATAAGGAAAGTCTCAATGAATTCAACCCATTTAGCATGTCTACGATTCAGTTTAGCTTGACTTTTAATATGTTTCAAAGATTCATGATCAGAATGTATAACAAATTCTTTGGGCCATAAATAATGTTGCCATGTCTCTAAAGTCCGAACAAGAGCATATAATTCTTTGTCATAAGTAGAATAGTTCAGACTAGGCCCACTCAATTTTTCGAAAAAGTATGCAACAGGTTTGCCATCTTGTAATAACACACCTCCTAATCCAATTCCACTAGCATCACATTCAAGCTCAAAAGTCTTATTAAAGTCGAAGTTGGAGTAAAGGAGCATGTGTCAACTTATCTTTCAATACCGTGAAGGCTTCTTCCTGTGCGGTACCCCAAACAAAAGGCACATCCTTCTTTGTAAGCTCATTGAGAGGTGCAGCAATGGTGCTAAAGTCTCTCACAAAACGCCTATAGAAACCAGCGAGTCCAAGAAAACTCCTCACTTGTGTGACCGTTTTGGGCTGCGCCAACTCTCAATAGCTTCAATCTTGGCTTTATCAACTTCAATTCCTGTGGAGTAACAACATAGCCAAGAAAAGATACTCGGTCGGTGCAAAAGGTGCACTTCCCAAGGTTACCAAACAAGCGTGCATCACGTAGAGCATTAAAAACAGCACGTAAATGTTCCAAATGTTCTTCCAAAGATTTGCTATAAATCAGTATATCATCAAAGTAAACTACCACAAATCGTCCAATGAAAGCACGTAAAACTTCGTTCATTAATCTCATGAAAGTACTAGGTGCATTAGTTAACCCAAAAGGCATGACTAACCACTCATATAATCCAAACTTAGTTTTAAATGCTGTTTTCCATTCATCTCCCAATTTCATACGAATTTGATGGTATCCACTACGCAAATCAACTTTGGAGAATATTGTAGAGCCACTTAATTCATCAAGCATATCATCTAGCCTAGGAATAGGATGACGATAACGAATAGTAATATTATTAATGCCTCTACAATCAACACACATACGCGACGTACCATCCTTTTTAGGCACTAGTATAATAGGAACATCACAAGGACTAAGAGATTCGCGTATATAACCTTTGTCGAGCAGCTCCTGTACTTGACGCATAATCTCCTTCGTCTCCTCTGGATTGGTACGGTATGGTGCGCGGTTGGGTAGCGATGCACCGGGAATTAAGTCAATTTGATGCTCAATCCCTCGAATAGGTGGTAATCCCGGTGGCACGTCTTGTGGGAAGACATCAGCAAACTCCTGCAAAATGTTAGTGACAGCAGGGGGCAAAGAGGAAGGCACGTCCTCGAATGAAAATAATGCCTCTTTGCACACAAAAGCATAGCAACATTGGCAAATAAACATGCACTTTTCAGTTTAATTTCAGAAGCAACATTAGATGGTTTATTATTAGGCTTCATTTGTTGCTCAAATTCTTTTGCCACAATCTGATTTTCACTCTTATTTTTCTCCTGTTTTGCTTTATTAGCTCTATTAATATCATCTTTCAAAATGGAATCAGGAGTCATAGGAAGCAAAGTAATATTTTTATCCTTGTGAACAAGAGTATACTGATTGTTTCTACCATGGTGTACAGAATTTTTATCAAATTGCCATGGTCTACCAAGTAATAAGGAACATGCTTGCATAGGTACCACATCACAATCAACATAATCAGCATATGTAGAGATACTAAAATGCACACGAACAATCGTGTTACCTTAACCTTGCCGCTGTTGTTGAACCATTGGATGTAGTAAGGATGTGGATGTGGTCTTGTGGTGAGAGAAAGCTTCTCCACCATATCCATGCTAGCCAAGTTGTTGCAGCTCCTCCATCTATGATGACGCTGAATAGAACGTTCCTTCACAACTCCTTTGTATGGAACAAGTTATGCCTCTGATTTTGCTCAGCTTGTGTAACCTGCACACTCAAAACACGTTGAGCAACTAAACATTCATACCTGTCAAGATCTTCAGCAGCCATGTATTGCGTCTCAGGATCGAATCATCTCCACCGTGTTCTTCATGTGTAATAAGAGCCAAAGTCTCTTCATCATAGTCACTAGCGGACTCATACCCACCATCCTAAGTAGCAATCATCACACGCTGAGATTGGCATTCTCTCAAAAATGTCCTCTTCCCTTACAACGACGACAAATAATATCACTTGTGTGCCCTGTTGACGCCATGGAAGAAGAAGAGCTCTGTAGGCCCAAAGAGTGTGCTCTTGGCGATAGTGGTGGTTGTGCCTGCTTTCTTGTATCACGGTTGGAGGTGGCAGCCGGCGGAGGTGCCGGTGTAGTAGAACGTGTGGAAGTAGATGATGCACGTGGTGTCCATGATGAAGGTCGACCTGCGAAAAGTTAGTCCGCGCCAACGCATCATCGATCCTGCACTTCACGTTCAGCTTTACAAGCAAGATGGAATAATCGAGTGATATTATTATAATCCTTGTAGTCTAGAATGGTTTGAATCTCTCTATTTAATCCACCCGTAAAACGTGCAAGCATAGCTTCATTCTCCTCAACAATACCACATCTAATCAAGCCAGTTTGTAATTCCCGATAATATTCTTCTACCGAATTTTTCCTTGTCTTAAGCGCTGCAATTTTGAAGTAATTCACGTTGATAATATGGTGGAACCCAACGAGTACGCATAGCAGTTTTCAAAGCAGCCCAAGTAGCTGGAACAGGATATAATCTACAATGTTCGACCACCAAACACATGCAAAGCTAGTGAAAGCACAAACAGCAGCAGAACACGTCTCTCCTCGGGATATTGTAAACATGTAAATCGTTGTTCAGTTTCTAATTCCCAAGTAAGATATATATCGAAACATATCTACCCTCAAATGGTGGAATATTCAATTTCAGTTTAGGGAGATGGTCATGATCTCGTACTGAAGGGGAGCCCAACATCGCCATTATTTGCATGTGGACGACACGGTGGTTGTGGTGCTGGTGGTTGCACGTGGTTCGATGTTGATCAACCTCATCCTCGTAAGCTCTCACATAATCATCCTCCCCACCGCAGCAGCAGGAGCCATGTAGTATCAACAGCAGACACCAAAGAGCTTGGCCAGGTGAAGAGGGACACGGAAGCTCGGCGGAGGGCTGTTTCGCGATGTGGAGGTAGTCCGTGTTGTTGTAGTAGAGGTGCGTTAGGTGCAGCCGGTGGTGGTGGTGGTAGACGCGAGCAATTCATTAAACTTGATATCGAGCTTTGTTTGACGCCTTCTCAATGCCATCTATCTTCTCCATGGCCTCTTCAAATCTATTTAGCACATCGTCCACCTGCCCACTCATCATTTGTTGAAACTTATCATGTAGCGCTTTGTTTGTCATGTTCTCCCGGTCGGTCTCGTCGGCTTGTGATCCTGCCATGGTTAGCAACAATAGAAACACACAAGAATATGATTGACAGACTACTAGGAAGTGGTGGTGGTGGTGTGGTGGACGATCACAAATCCGTCAAGCAAATCTCAAATTCTTACCAGTTCTTACCCAGCGAAGAAAGCGGTGATCGGCAACCGATGTAGTCAAAACTCTCAAAGCTTGGATAGAGCGATTACGGGGAGAGTCAAGCGCACGATGTAGATGTATGTGGAGCTGGGAAGGCTTATAATATGGTAGCAAAAGGGTCAGCAATAATCAATTCAGAGATGCAAAGTTGAATAAGCGCTCAACGACGATCTTGTCTGGTCCTAGGCTAGACCGTGCTAGAGACGCGAGCCTAGAACACTAACAAAATCACGGCGCTGCACGGAAACAACGGAAAAGCACACTCTGGAATTTTTTTTTTCGCTCTTTTTTTTTTTTTTTTGAAAAATCACTATAATGGCGAGTGTCTCAAAACTCTTCCCAGGTCAAACTGACAGGATGGGCACGAAATTTTTTCGACCAAAATTTTTTTTTTTTTGCCTCGACCCAAAAGCTGAAACGGGTCAAAAAACTTTCTATAACGGCGTTGTCTCAATCCACTTAGAAACACCTAAAAATAGGGTAGCGAAAAATTTTTTGACAAGTGCGTTTTGGAAAATTTTGGGCCTAAGCGGAGGGTGGTTTCAGACTCTTTTTTTTTTTTCCAAACCTACTCGGCAAGGAAACACGAATCGGAAACTAGATGGATCTCGAAAACAAACCTAATATGAGAAAACTTCGGATTGGTGGTGGATATATGGTGGTGGTATATGACAGCGGTGGTGGTATATGGTAGCGGTGGTGGTATATGGATACGGATTGGTGGTGGTAGATGGATACGGATTGAGAGCGGTGGCGGAAAAGCAATGGTGGTAGATGGCAAGGCGATGATGATGGTGCGGCGGCGGCGTGACAACTTATGACCGAACTCAAACTCTAAAAGACTAGACTCTAAGACCAGCAACTTGACACGACGATGCAACCGCAAATTCAACAAAGCAAAACCCTAAAAAGATTATGCAAAGGCTCAGATTGGTTGGATATGATGAACTAACCCTAATTTTTTTGTGGCTTTTTCGTGGACAATAGGTATGAAGAACAGACTCGATCTAAACTACGAAAAACTGGAAAATCTCACCGAGCAACACGGAAATCTGATACCACTTGATAGAGGCAAAGGTGTCCCGATGTTTCGATGAGATGGTGGCTATCGTTTACGTGAGGAGTCGACCTTGACGATCCGACTACGATCGTGCGAGACGTCGCGCCTTAGCAATCGCTAAACCAACTTCCGAGGGTTATTGACCACGCCGAGCACGATCAACGACCACGAAGGCCTGTTTCCTGCGAGCAAGCGAAGAACAAGCAAGAAACTGAGATTGCAATTCTGGATATTGCGAATATAAGATGAAAGCTTTATTGATCAAGGTGGGGTTACTGTGGCGCCTTTGTGCAGTCGTTGAACACAAGCGAAATGCTGGAAGTTGCAGCTATGGCGAACTTTAATCTAAACAAAACCCAAGGTCTAAACGGTGCCCTAAGGGCTGTATATATGGAGGAAGAGGGGAATTTCGTGGCCCTTGGTGGAGGGTCGAAATCAACCCTAACTCTTGTTTCCCCACATACGGACTCTAAAACAGCCTATACTTAAGTATTTCGAAATTACATGGACCTGGCCCAATAATAAGGTGACGCAGCACCTAGAATAGCCTCGGGACGACATTTATGAAGTAGCATCTTGTATATTTCGTCCAAGGCTTCATGCACCCATTATGGTGGCTTCTAAGTCCTGAAATCATCACTTGTAACTCCGTTCTTGTTCCCCTTGCGCATGGCATTATCTCCATGCTTGTTCTTGCTCCAATGTCCATCCTTCTCCAAGCTAGGGCCTTCATTTGTAAGCAAAACAAATGTATCCAATTTAGGCAGCATCATATTCTCATGAACATTAGAATCATTACCAAGAAACGAAAGTACCTGATAATTTAATTGGCGTGCGCGAGCTCTAGTAATTGGTCCAGTATATGTAGCAGTAGGGGCTGTGGGTGTAACAATGGTATTGATGTCCTCATCATAGTCACTATGAAGAGATTGCAAATAAGACATATGATGGATATCATGCATAGCATATGACAAGTCAAGCGGATTAGCAAACATGATGTGACCTAAAGAATTGTCACAAGAAATCCTATGTAACATGGCATCACAACTAATAGACTCCACATGAGAATCATCGTACTCATCATAAATGGGCAAATCATCACATGGGGAAATCATACTAGAATGAAGCAAGGTACTAGGTGGATCAACATCATGCAAGCAATCAATCTCAAGAATGTCCACTAGTGGGACTAGAGCATCACCGTCACCTTTGTTACCTTTGTCATTCCTGTAAGTGCATCTAGTGCCACCCCTAGTTGGTTTTGGAGTATTGACGACAAATGTGGTTGAGGGACTAATGCGTTTGTGAGAATGCGAGGATAACGCAGTAGTGTCCCTCATTGATTTGGTTTACCTACCGGAGATGACCCTAAAATGTATGAAGACATTGGCGACAATGGTGGTATGTGAAGATATTCACATTGAAGACTATGACATGAGAAGACATTGAGTGAAGACTATGGGCCTTGAAGACTGTGTCGTTTCGTTGTTTCCTTTTCTTCTTTGTTGAGTCGTAGGAACCATGTCTTTGTTAAGTGGGGTCCAAGTGATCATAGTCGAGAATGGTAAGTGATGCTCAACCCAAATCCTATGTCTTGAGGGAAGACAATGAGAGCAAAACTTGTCCAGAGCTGGATGAGTCAGCTTTGCTTGTTGCCCAAGTAAAGTTGCCGTGTGTGTTTGAAATCGACCGTTGGAACACGTGTCGGTTCCTTAGTGACCGGGGTCATTTCGGACATATCAGGTCGGGTTGCCTAATGGCTATAAATAGCCCACCCCTACACCATAAATTGGTGGCTGCTCGAGTTAGTGCACGCTTTTTCCTTTGAGAGCAACCCACCTCGAAGCCTTTGAGAGAGAGAAATCCTTGCGAGGACAAAGCCCAAACACCCGAGCCAAAGAGTGTTAGGCATCATTGAAGTCTTTACATGCATGTGACACAAGACTTATTACACTTGAGGACTGTGAATCCTCCGGCCGGTTAGGCGTCGCATTCTGAGCATCCAAGACTCATTGTGGATTGCGGTGAACCTCGTCATGTGAAGGTTGGAAGTCTACCTTGAAGACTTACCAGAGTGATTGGGCGAGATTGTGTGTCCTTAGCTCAAGGGAATAAGGTGAAGACGCGGTCTTCGAGTTGAATCTCAGCCTCCCTAACCAGATGTACAGTTGTCACACAAGAATGGAACTGGTCCAACAAATCTGTGTCTTCAACAAGTGACCGGTTCTATCCTTCCCTCCTTTACCACGAGTTTGTCTTCGTGAAGTCATTGCTTATATGTCTTATCTGTTTGACTTCATTGCTTGACTACTATCGTTGTTTGGCTTCATACTATCTTCCATCCTGATCCTTACTACATAGCTGCTATTAGTCTTGTCCGTTCACATTATTGCATACTTGACTATGGCTTGCTTGTTGTAGTTTATCTTCCGCTGCATATCAATTAGGTCATTTCTATTGTTTGTCTTCGAAACATTCGTGTTTTGAAGACTTTCCTAAAAATCGCCTATTCACCCCCCCTCTAGTCGATAACTAGCACTTTCAATTCCACTCAAGTGGTGTAGGTGAGGTGGGAAAGACCAAATGGTGGTCATCTTCATCTTGATGGAACCATGTGGGGGTGCATCATATTCCACCATGGCCATCGTCTTGTCCAAAGGGAGGACGAAGTCGTCGAGGATCGGCGCGTCATCATAAATGGGACCTAACAGCAAATGAGAAGACACAATAGAGGTAGCGGTCAAGTTGTTAGAAATGCAAATGGCCTCACGAGACCTATCAACGATCACAGTCTCTCTATGTGGTGGTTCACTCACTCCCTCAAAATAGGTGCACTAAAACTCACATATGGTGGAGTCACTCATCTCACTTAAGTGGTGGGGGTTGTGGCTCCCCTCACATGGGAATTGTGGCAACTCATCATATATGGGGCTAGTTGTGAAGTCACTCTCACTCTCCATATGGTGGCACAATTCACTCAAGTCATCATACATCGCCGTGGTCGAAGGGAAAATCCCATGCTCAACCATCTCGTCGTGGTCGCCGTGGATGAAGGCCGAAGATGGCACATCATCACTCTCGCCTCCTAAGATGGAAGCATCATCCTTGCTCGCCACCTTGTCGCTTGCCTCCAAAGCTTGGTCCTTGAAGGTCTCCGTAGTCATACTTGTCGCCGCACCATCTTGAAAAAGAGTCAAGGTAGACTCGGCATCATCAATGCCACAAAGAGGGATGGCGGTGAAGTCGCACTTGGGAGCATCGTCTTGGAGCTTGTCGGGATTGGACATCATGGTGGTACTAGCCTCATGGGGTGGAGAAGTGTGCTTGGGGTGGAGAAGCCTTGGCCTTCCTGAGTTCTTGTCCCGCCTTGAGAGCACCAATGTAGTAGTCGTCGATGGACTTGTAGTTCTCGAGGATGATAGTCTTGGAGATATCGTTGTTCAATCCCATCATGAAGTGGAACTTCATCGAAATGGGATCGTCCACGCCGGCTCGTCGCAAGGCAATCTTCATCTCCTTGAAGTACTTGTCGATGGACTTGGATCCTTGGATGGTGTTCTCCAATTGGCGTCGAAATTGTTCCGTGTAGGTTGGAGCCACAAACTCTTGCCGCAAACCTCTCTTCGTCTTGGGCCAACTCATGTCGTAGTACTCCGAAGGTGTGTGAAGCCACCATGTCGAGGCGTAGTCGTGGAAGTTTCTTGTGGCGCACTTCACTTGATCTTCGGAGGAACTTGATGTAGCTTGAGGTAGTCGTCCATTAAGCGCTCCCACTCGAGATACTCCTCGGGTTCGTGAGTTGATGCGGAGCATCTCTCGCTCATCCCCATGGACGTGTCTACATCTTCCTCAACACCACTTGGGCCCATGACAAGAGCTAGAGCCAAGGCTATCGAAGATAAGGTAATGATAGAGGCGAGGGTGTCCCGTCTTTCGATGAGATGTTGGTTTTCGCTTTGGAGGAAGTCGACTTTGACGATCCGACTACTGAACGTCTTGAGGACGTCGCGCCTTAGCAATCGCTAAACCAACTCCGGAGGTTATTGACCACGCCGAGCACGATCAACTCGACCACGAGGGTGCATTTCCTGCGATCAAGCGAAGAACAAGCAAGAAACTGAGAGTGCAATCTGGATATTGCGAATATAAGATGAAAGCTTTATTGATCAAGGTGGGGTTACTGTGGCGCTTTATGCAGTCGTTGAACACAAGCGAAATGCGCCAAGTTGCAGCTATGGTGAACTTTTAATCTAAACAAAACCCAGGTCTAAACGGTGCCCTAAGGGCTTTATAAATGGAGGAAGAGGGGGGGAATTTCGTGGCCCTTGGTGGAGGGGTCCGAAATCAACCCTAACTCTTGTTTCCCCACACATACGGACTCTAAAAACAGCCTATACTTAAGTATTTCGAAATTACATGGGCCTGGCCCACTAATAAGGTGACGCAGCACCTAGAATAGCCTCGAGACGACATTTATGAAGTAGCATCTTGTATATTTCGTCCAAGGCTTCATGCACCCATTATGGTGGCTTCAAAGTCCCGAAATCATCACTTGTAACTCCGTTCTTGTTCCCCTTACGCATGGCATTATCTCCATGCTTGTTCTTGCTCCAATGTCCATCCTTCTCCAAGCTAGGGCCTTTATTTGTAAGCAAAACAAATGTATCCAATTTAGGCAGCATCATATTCTCATGAACATTAGAATCATTACCAAGAAACGAAAGTACCTG
Source organism: Aegilops longissima (assembly GCA_021605205.1). Lineage (NCBI taxonomy): Eukaryota > Viridiplantae > Streptophyta > Magnoliopsida > Poales > Poaceae > Aegilops > Aegilops longissima. Next base: position 87,795 of record JAHIAM010003444.1, on the reverse strand, counting down.
ATAATTTAATTGGCGTGCGCGAGCTCTAGTAATTGGTCCAGTATATGTAGCAGTAGGGGCTGTGGGTGTCTACCCTTATCTCCAGCACGTTTATATTTAGCATTCATACGCTCAATGTTTTCCTTAGTTATCTCATGCATTTTTAAAATCAATTCAGCACGTTCTTTAGCATCAAAATTAACCTTCTCCGAAGATCGAAGAGGCAACAAATCAATAGGTGCACGAGGTAGGAAGCCATACACAATTTCAAAAGGGCACATCTTAGTAGTAGAATGCAATGAACGATTATAAGCAAATTCAATATGAGGCAAGCATTCTTCCCACATTTTCTTATTATTCTTCAAAACAGCCCTAAGCATAGTAGACAATGTTCTATTGACTACTTCAGTTTGTCCATCGGTTTGGGGTGACAAGTAGTACTAAAAAGCAGTTTAGTCCCCAACTTAGCCCATAAACATCTCCAAAAGTGGCTAAGAAATTTAGTATCACGATCTGAAACAATAGTATTTGGCACACCATGCAAGCGAATAATTTCACGAAAGAACAAATCAGCAACATTAACAGCATCATCGCTTTTATGACATGGTATAAAGTGTGCCGTTTTAGAGAATCTATCCACGACAACAAATATGCTATCCCTCCTTCTTTGTTCTAGGTAAACCTAAAACAAAGTCCATAGATATATCCTCCCAAGGAACACTAGGCACGAGCAAAGGCATATATAAACCATGAGGATTGAGTCGTGACTTAGCTTTTTGACATGTAGTGCAGCGAGCAACAAAGCGCTCAACATCCGTCTCATCTTTGGCCAAAAGAAATGTGTAGCAAGTATATCCTCCGTCTTCTTGGCGCCAAAGTGTCCCATTAATCCTCCTCCATGCGCCTCCTTCAACAACAAAAGACGAAACGAGCTAGCAGGAATGCATAGCTTGTTAGCACGAACACAAAACCATCATTAATAACGAACTTGTTCCATTTTCTTCCTTCTTTACAATTCTGCATTACATCTTTAAAATCAGCATCATGCACATATTGATCTTTGATGGTCTCCAAACCAAATATTTTGAAGTCAAGTTGTGAAAGCATAGTATATCGACGAGACAAAGCATCAGCAATAACATTTTCTTTACCCTTCTTGTGTTTAATGACATAAGGGAAAGTCTCAATGAATTCAACCCATTTAGCATGTCTACGATTCAGTTTAGCTTGACTTTTAATATGTTTCAAAGATTCATGATCAGAATGTATAACAAATTCTTTGGGCCATAAATAATGTTGCCATGTCTCTAAAGTCCGAACAAGAGCATATAATTCTTTGCCATAAGTAGAATAGTTTAGACTAGGCCCACTCAATTTTTCAGAATAGTATGCAACAGGTTTGCCATCTTGTAATAACACACCTCCTAATCCAATTCCACTAGCATCACATTCAAGCTCAAAAGTCTTATTAAAGTCAGGAAGTTGGAGTAAAGGAGCATGTGTCAACTTATCTTTCAATACCGTGAAGGCTTCTTCACATGCGGTACCCCAAACAAAAGGCACATCCTTCTTTGTAAGCTCATTGAGAGGTGCAGCAATGGTGCTAAAGTCTCTCACAAAACGCTTATATAAACCAGCGAGTCCAAGAAAACTCCTCACTTGTGTGACCGTTTTGGGCTGCGGCCAACTCTCAATAGCTTCAATCTTGGCTTTATCAACTTCAATTCCCTGTGGAGTAACAACATAGCCAAGAAAAGATACTCGGTCGGTGCAAAAGGTGCACTTCCCAAGGTTACCAAAAAAACGTGCATCACGTAGAGCATTAAAAACAACACGTAAATGTTCCAAATGTTCTTCCAAAGATTTGCTATAAATCAGTATATCATCAAAGTAAACTACCACAAATCGTCCAATGAAAGCACGAAAAACTTCGTTCATTAATCTCATGAAAGTACTAGGTGCATTAGTTAACCCAAAAGGCATGACTAACCACTCATATAATCCAAACTTAGTTTTAAATGCTGTTTTCCATTCATCTCCCAATTTCATACGAATTTGATGGTATCCACTTGATAGAGGCGAGGGTGTCCCGTCTTTCGATGAGATGTTGGTTTTCGCTTTGGAGGAAGTCGACTTTGACGATCTGACTACGAACGTGCGAGGACGTCGCGCCTTAGCAATCGCTAAACCAACTCCGAGAGGTTATTGACCACGCCGAACACGATCAACGACCACGAGGGTCATTTCCTGCGATCAAGCGAAGAACAAGCAAGAAACTGAGATTGCAATCTGGATATTGCGAATATAAGATGAAAGCTTTATTGATCAAGGTGGGGTTACGTGGCGCCTTTGTGCGGTCATTGAACACAAACGAAATCTGCGAAGTTGCAGCTATGGCGAACTTTTAATCTAAACAAAACCCCAGGTCTAAGCGGTGCCCTAAGGGCTGTATATATGGAAGAAGAGGGGGAATTTCGTGGCCCTTGGTGGAGGGTCCGAAATCAACCCTAACTCTTGTTCCCCACACATCGGACTCTAAAACAGCCTATACTTAAGTATTTCGAAATTACATGGGCTGGCCCACTAATAAGGTGAAGCAGCACCTAGAATAGCCTCGAGGCGACATTTATGAAGTAGCATCTTGTATATTTCGTCCAAGGCTTCATGCACCCATTATGGTGGCTTCAAAGTCCTGAAATCATCACTTGTAACTCCGTTCTTGTTCCCCTTGCATGGCATTATCTCCATGCTTGTTCTTGCTCAATGTCCATCCTTCTCCAAGCTAGGGCCTTCATTTGTAAGCAAAACAAATGTATCCAATTTAGGCAGCATCATATTCTCATGAACATTAGAATCATTACCAAGAAACGAAAGTACCTGATAATTTAATTGGCGTGCGTGAGCTCTAGTAATTGGTCCAGTATATGTAGCAGTAGGGGCTGTGGGTTTAACAATGGTATTGATGTCCTCATCAGGTGATCTCGCTCCTTTCCGAACTTCCTCTCTCTACTCACGAGACTTGCCTACTACCTCATATGGACACTTTGTGTGTGATCAGGTGCCTGGAGGAAAGCCATGGTGCATCTACATCCATTGGACAAGAAGAAGAGCTACCGAAGAAAACTCCAGCCACCGGACGACCGGTAGGGACCGGACGTCCGGCGCTGAAGCCCAACAGCGGACGTCCGGCCGGACGACGGTAGCCACACTCTCACAATGGCGGACGTCCGGCTTCAGTAGACGACCTGCCCCGAAGACCAGGCGAATCTGCGGAAGACCGGTGCCGACGGACGACCGCGGCCGGACGACCGGAAATCATCAGACGTCCGGTGCCCCAGACTGAAGCCAAATCAGCGGAAGTATGAAGAAACCGGATGACGGCACCTCCTTCACGAAGCGGATCCTCGGACGTCCGGCGCCACCGGACGACCGGGCCCTCTGAGACACCGGACGGCCGGCCCCAGCCAGACGTCCGGTACTGTCTAACGCCTGATTTGGGCGAAGCCCATGTACCCCTTCCGCCGCCCCTTTTCACTAAGACTATAAATAGAACCCTCCTCCTCCTAGCTAGGGTAGCATTGGATTAGCTCATATTTTGTGTGAGGCCTTTGCTCATCCACTTGGCTACTTCTCCTCGGAGATCGGGACCTCTGGAGAAAGATCCCCAAGCGGATTCAAGACCCCCTTCTAGGGTGGACCCCATCAAGGCCTCCTCACGGAGAAGAACGGCTACCGTTTGTATCTTTCCTTTGTTGATCTTGAATCTTGTGACACCTTATGTGATCGGTGATCTAGCACTTGTGTGATTGATCTCTTATTGGTTTAGTGATTTCTCTCTTGTTTCCTCCGTGTTTCCCTCTTGTTCTTCCGCGTGTTCTTCGTGGTTCCCCGTAGGATCCGCTCCAACGTGAAAGATCATCCACGTAGGATTTCGCACCACATCATCTTGGTATCATGAGCCACGTTGATCACGTTTTGGAGTCCCTACCCCGTGTTTTCTAGCTTGATTTTGTTGTTTTCGTCCTAAATTCGAAAATCCCCACCAAAAATAGCCCCTAATTTTTTTTGTGATTTGTTTGTGAGTTGAGATTTTGTTGGATTTGGTCCATGGATTTGTGTTGCTACGTGTGGATCTAGCTTTCCCCACCCTCCCCACCCTTTTCCATCCTCCAAACCCCTCGATTTGGACCTCACCATCACCTTCCACCCCGAAACCGAGCAGTTCTTCCGTGCCGAAAATCACCCGAGCACGGATGACCGCAGTACCGGACGTCCGACGCAGGACGACCGCATAAACCGGACGTCCGTTCAACTCTGACGAAACTGAATTTTCAGTTCGCCACCACCACAACCCACCTCCCACCACATCTCCCAAACCCACATACACCAAAATCTTCCACGATACTTCCGATGTGATTTTGACACATTTCAGTCCTTGAGATTTTGAGTTGTGGTTTCCGTATCCTATTGTGTTTGGCTATCTAGAGTACGGTTCGAAGTCATCATCACCACCGCTCATCTGCATCGACTAGTCATCATCGCAAGGACGGTAACTTCTACGACATCTTTGTCATACCTTGCATTTGCATTGATAACCCACATTGCCTCGTTTTGCGTAGCTTACCCATCGAGACTAGCCATTGAGTATTGCCGGCAACGTGACTTGTGCACATTTAGTGATCATACTCCATAGCATACATACCGTACCAAAGTGGTGCATATCTTGGGATCCACTTGTGTGTCACAAGGTTGTCATAGCATACACAATTGCTATCTTGGTTCGTGAAGTTTTGCATGAGAAAAGAGCTCACCAGAGAAAGAGCCAATCAAGCTTTTAAGCAAAGAGAGAAAGATAAGCAAAGAGCTTATGAGCAAGAACCATAGCCTCATACAACATTAAGATTGTCATACTTGATCATCTTGGATCAACACATGAAACACCATACATATAGCATACTTGGGATAGAAGTCGTTGCATTTTTGCTTAGTAGGTTGTGCACAAGTTCGTATCCGCCTATTGTGCAATCGTGCTAGCGTCTCTCTAGTGTTGTGCAACAAGAGCATCTTGGTGAATTCCACATTTTGGCTCATCCTTGGTTGCATAACCCCATATTATCTATTTGCCTGTGTGTTTCCGTGTACCATATCTTGCTATTGTTCTACTTGTTGCATTTGCAGATTTGTGAATCATTTCCAACATTATTGTGTCTCACTTACAATTGCATCAAATTTTGTGCCACCATCCTCACCAAGCTCCACCATAAGCTTTTATTTGTGTAGGTGTGAGAACCGACAAAGATTGGTACCAATAGTGCTATTTCATTGTCCGCATTTGAGTGAACTTGATTCATCTTCAACATCGGTCAAAGGTACATTGGTATAAGTTCTTTTCCGTTCTACCACTCACATTTTGCTTGGAATGATGGATAGGCCAAGTACCTCTACCAACCCACTCTTCATCGAGCAAGGCGGCGACATGTCATCATATGTCACCAAGAGCCACCTCTTTGGTGCTGTGGCGTTGCACCAAGAACAACAAGCAATGGCGACCGCATCGACAACCTCGCCACCGACTTGCGAATCTCCGAGCAGCGTACAAGGGACTACTTCGACAACAAGTTCGGCGCTCACAAGCAAGAGAATGATGCAAGAATGGGCGAGATCTGGCGCCTTGATGAGAAGCGACATCATTCTACTTCTTCATCATCAAGGCGGACGCTCGAGTCGACACTTGACGACACCTTCTCGACTCAAGTAAACCTACTTCGAACACTCTTCGTCGTGCCGCTCGTCAAGACAGTCATGCATCTGGCAACCCGCTACATGACAAGCATTCACAAGAGGAAGTTGATGATCAAGTTCCTCGTCCTCAATCAAACCAAGAGGCTTTTGCTCACACTCAAGAACGACAAATGTCTTCATCGCCAACAAGAGGAAGAACGAGCGCGTCTTCACCAAAATGAACAAGACGCCAAGGCTCAACGTCTTCAACAACAACAACGTGAAGCGCAAGCTCTTGAGGCGCAACGTGCCCTTCAAGAATCAAGTAGAGCCTTCGCCAACCGCAACCGCGAACGGCGCAATCAAGAGGAAGCCCTTCGAGAACAAATCCAAGAGAGGAACTACCAACCTCATGTACAACGTCAAGTTCCTCAAGCCCCTCCACAAGCTTGTCAAGCTCAACAAGGGCAAGTTGATCATGGTCTTCCTCCACGCCAAGAGCAACATGAAGACGATTACAATCCATGTCAAGGACGTCATCATCAACATCGCCAACAACACAATGAAGAGCAATGCTACGACAAGCTAAAATTCACCATGCCCAAGTTCAATGGAAGCAATGACCCCGAAGACTACCTCTCATGGGCATTGAAGGTTGACAAAATCTTTCGGTTGCACAACTACGATGAAGCGAAGAAAATCGCTATGGCATCACTTGAGTTGCAAGACTATGTGCTCATATGGTGGGAACAAATCATTGAGCGACGACAAGCAAGAGGTGAACCTCCAATCACCACTTGGGCTCAAATGAAGGATGTCATGCGAGCACGTTTTGTGCCAACCTACTACAACCGCGGCCTCTTCAAGAAACTCCAACTACTCAAGCAAGGAACAAAGAGTGTTGAAGAATATTACAAGGAAATGGAGATAGCCATGATTCGAGCCAATGTCAAAGAAGATGATGAGCAAACTATGGCACGTTTCTTGAATGGACTCAATCATCCCATCAAGAAGATCGCCGACTTCCAACCATACTCAACCCTCATTGAGCTCGTGCAGCAAGCTACAAAGGCGGGCGCCAAGTGCAAGATGACTTCAAATGCGCCAAGTACTCATCCAAGACCTCTGACTTCTCCAACAACCAAGCTTCAACGACTCCTCCAACATCTACATCAACCAAACTTTCTTCAAGAAGCGACGACAAGTCAAGTTACAAGAAGACTTGGCAAGTTCAAGTCGTCCTCCTCCTACTACAAGCAACCTCAAGCCGCGCTTCATCCTCTATTCCGACCGATGAGACCATCAAGACAAGCTCCTTCAAGTGTTTCACTTGCGGCGGCGAGCCACAAGTCATCTGAATGCACCAACAAGCGCACCTTGATCCTCAGCGACGATGGCACATATGACTCCATGGTGAAGAGGAGATGGAAGCTCTTGAGCAAGTGGCCATGCACCGCGAGTGAGCGAAGATGAAGATGATCAAGTCTTTTCGATGAGGATTCAAGCCCGCTCTCGTTGTCTCCAAGGTCTTGACTCTTCAACATCAACAAGAAGAAGACCAACAATGCCACATCTTCCACACAAAAGCCGGCATCAATGGGCGGTCCATCAAGGTCATCATCGATGGAGGTAGTTGCCACAACTTGGCAAGTGAAGAACTATGCTCCAAGCTCCAATTGGTAAAGAAGAAGCACCGCACCCTTACAAGGTTCAATGGCTAAGTGACTCGGCACTATCTGAGTTGAGCATCGGTCCTAGTCTCTTTCAAAATTGGTGCATCTGAAGACACTTTGGAGTGTGATGTGGTCTCAATGACCGTTTGTCACCTACTTCTTGGTGCGACCATGGCAATTCGACCGTGGTGTCATACACAATGGGCGTACCAATCACTATAGCTTCAAGATGAAAGGGAAAGAATATGTGCTACGACCTATGCCTCCTAGTCAAGTGATAGCCGACAAACAAGCCACCAACCATAGAGACAAGAGTGAGAAAGTGATACAACAAAAAGTGAGTGAGAGCCACAAACCAAACTTGGCGCCTCTTAGCCTAGAGAAAAACCTCATCCTATTTGCCACCAAAAGTGAGATGAGAGAAGTGTGTGAGAACACATCTACCGTGATGCACTTTGTCCTTGTGTGCAAGGATGGAGAACCAAAAACTAACACCATTCACGAGATACCTTTGGTGTTTCAATCTCTTTTGCAGGAATTTCAAGATGTTTTCCCCGATGAGCTACCTCCGAGTCTACCTCCTCTTCGAGGCATTGAGCATCGAATCGACCTCATCCCCGGAGCGCCTCTACCAAACAAAGCTCCATACCAAGTCAATCCCGAAGAAACCAAGGAGATTCAACGGCAAGTACAACAACTCATCGACAACGGCCATGTACGTGAAAGCCTAAGCCCTTGTGCCGTTCCCGTTATTCTTGTGCCTAAGCCCGATGGAAGTTTCCGCTCGTGTTCCGATTGTAGACCTATAAATGTTATCACCGTTCGCTATAGGCATACCATTCCTCGCTTAGATGACATGCTTGATGAACTTAGTGGAGCCAACTTTTTCTCAAAAATTGATCTTAAAAGTGGCTATTATCAAATCCGCATACAAGAGGGTGATGAATGGAAAACTGCTTTCAAAACCAAATTTGATTTATATGAGTGGTTAGTGATGCCTATGGGTCTTTCGGAAGCTCCCGGTACTTTTGTGCGTCTTATGCATCATGTGCTTCGTCCTTATATTGGAGTCTTTGTTGTTGTTTACTTTGATGATATTCTTGTGTTTAGCAAAACCATGAAAGAGCACATCAATCATGTAAAATCTGTGTTGCAAACTCTTCGCAAGGAAAGCCTTTATGCAAAATTGAAAAAAAATGCACTTTTGGAGTTGACAAAGTGGTTTTCTTGGGTTTTGTAGTATCCTCAAAGGGTGTCCATGTTGATGAATCTAAAATTGAAGCAATTAAAACTTGGCTAACCCACCAATTTGCAACAAGTCACGAACTTTTCTTGGTCTTGCGGGTTTTTATCGTCGCTTTGTGAAGATTTTAGCACAATTGCGCTCCTTTGCATGCCTTGAGTAAGAAGAATACTCCCTTTGTTTGGGGAACTTTGCAATCAACCGCTTTTGATGAGCTCAAGTCTTTGCTTACTCATGCTCGACTCTTGCTTTGCCCAATTTTGACAAAACTTTTGAGGTTCATTGTGATGCAAGTGGTCTTTGGAATAGGCGGAGTTTTGATGCAAGAAAAACGAGCCATTGCTTATTTTAGTGAAAAACTCTCCGGTGCTCAACAATTATCCATCTATGACAAAGAATTGTATGCTTTAGTCGTGTGCTACATGTTTGGGAACATTACCTTAGACCTCATGAGTTTGTCATCCATACCGATCATGAAACACTTAAATACCTCAAAGGTCAAACTAAATTGAACAAGCGTCATGCAAAATGGAGTGAATTTATTGAATCTTTTCCTTATGTGATCAAATACATTAAGGGTAAAGAAAATGTAGTTGCCGGCGCGCTTTCACGCATATGAATGATTGTCACTCAACTTGATTTGAATGTTATTGGTTTTGAGCATATTAAATATTTGTATGAGCATGATCCATCTTTTGCTTCTCCTTATGCCAAGTGTTTGACGCATACTTCTTGGGAAAAATATTACATCAAGGATGGTTATCTTGTGAGAGCTAAAAAACTATGCATTCCCGAGTCTTCTCTTCGTTTGCTCCTTTTGCAAGAGGCTCATGGAGGCGGACTCATGGGACACTTTGCACGCGACAAGACATTCGCCACGCTCTCCAAGAACTACTTTTGGCCCAAGATGTTTCGTGATGCGCTTCACCAACCGTTGCTCTACATGTCATAAAGCTAAGTCAAAAGCTCAATCCCATGGTCTTTACATGCCTCTTCCTATTCCTTATCAACCTTGGGAAGACATTAGCATGGATTTTGTACTTGGTTTGCCTAGAACTCAAAATGGAAAGGATTCCGTGTTTGTTGTTGTGGATAGATTTTCTAAGATGGCACATTTCATTCCTTGCAACAAGATGAGCGATGCTTCACATGTTGCAAATCTCTTTTGTAGGGAAATCTTGCGACTCCATGGAGTACCAAAGACAATCGTCTCCGATCGTGACGTCAAGTTCTTGAGTTACTTTTGGAAGACCCTATGCACCAAGCTCGGAATCAAGCTATTGTTCTCATCCGCATACCACCCTCAAACCGACGGCCAAACGGAGGTGATGGTGTCGACTCTACTTCGTGTCTTGATCAAGAAGAACATCAAGGAGTGGGAAGCATGTCTACCCATCGCCGAGTACGCCTACAACCGTGCAAGACATTCGACTACCGGCAAGTCCCCCTTGAGGTCGTCTCACGGCTTCAACCCGTTGTCACCATTGGACATTCTACCTCTTCCTCTACAAGGCGCACCAACATGGATGCGAGTGCGGGCAAGCTACATCAAGAAGATGCATGAGGATACAAGACATGCCATCGGCGACAAGTTCAACGACTAACGACCAAGCTCAACGTCAACAAGCAACCCATGGTCTTCAACATTGGTGATCTAGTATGGCTACACCTTTGCAAGGACCGCTTCCCCAAAGAGCATAAGTCAAGCTTCTCCCTCGAGCCGATGGACCTTTCAAGGTGATATGCGCTTCTAGCGACAACGCCTACAAGATCGACATACCTCGAGACAAGTACAATGTGGCGACATCTTCAACGTCAAGGACCTTGCGCCATACCATGGAGATGAAGATCTTGATCAGGGTCGGATCCTTCCCAAGGGGGAGATGATGCGGAGCATCCTCGCTCATCCCCATGGACGTGTCTACATCTTCCTCAACACCACTTGGGCCCATGACAAGAGCTAGAGCCAAGGCTATCGAAGATAAGGTGATCTCGCTCCTTTCCGAACTTCCTCTCTCTACTCACGAGACTTGCCTACTACCTCATATGGACACTTTGTGTGTGATCAGGTGCCACGAGGAAAGCCATGGTGCATCTACATCCATTGGACAAAAGAAGAGCTACTGGAGAAAACTCCAGCCACCGGACGACCGGTAGGGACCGGACGTCCGGCGCCTGAAGACCCAGCAAGCAGACGTCCGGCCCGGACAGGACGACCGGCCACACTCTCACAGCGAGCGGACATCCGGCCTCCAGCGGACGACCGGCCCCGGAAGACCAGTCGAATCTGCGGAAGACCGGTGCCAGCAGACGACCGGCGACCGGACGGCCGAAATCATCAGACGTCCGGTGCCCCACAGACCCGAACCAAATCAGCGGAAGTATGAAGAAACAGACGACCGGCGCCTCCTTCACGAAGCGGATCGAGAGGGCGTCCGTGGCACCGGACGTCGGTCCCTCTGAGACACCGGACGGCCGGCCCCAGCGGACGTCTCGTACTGTCTGCGCCTGATTTGGGCGAAGCCCATGTACCCCTTCACGCCGCCCCTTTTTCACTAAGACTATAAATAGAACCCTCCTCCTCCTAGCTAGGGTAGCATTGGATTAGCTCATATTTTGTGTGAGGCCTTTGCTCATCCACTTGGCTACTTCTCCTCGGAGATCGGGGCGTCTGGAGAAAGATCCCCCAAGCGGATTCAAGACCCCCTTCTAGGGTGGACCCCATCAAGGCCTCCTCACGGAGAAGAACGGCTACCGTTTGTATCTTTCCTTTGTTGATCTTGAATCTTGTGACACCTTATGTGATCGGTGATCTAGCACTTGTGTGATTGATCTCTTGTTGGTTTAGTGATTTCTCTCTCGTTTCCTCCGTGTTTCCCTCTTGTTCTTCTGCGTGTTCTTCGTGGTTCCCCGTAGGATCCGCTCCAACGTGAAAGATCATCCACGTTGGGTTTCGCACCACATCATGAGTCCCATAGAAAGGAATCGCGTGGTCGATGTCGAGGTCGTAGTAGCTCGTGGAAGTCGCGGACTTGAGCTTGGGAAGCTTCTCTTGAGCGTCGTCTTGGGGTGCTTGTTGGCGAAGATGCCGTATGTCCATAGGCGAAGATGCCTTGAAGTCGCTTGGCGAAGATGCCAAGGGAGATGGTGAAGTCATTGAGCGGTTGTTGATGTAGACCTCTTGACCTTCACGTTCTTGGTGGTGATGGTGTCGATGCCGATGTGATCTTGCCGGAGATGGTAGCTCGGAAGCATGTGCTCTTGAGCGTCTTATCGAAGATGAGGAAGATCGCTTGTAGGCCTTGATGAGGGCTTTGATCTCCTCCATTTGAGCTTGCATCTTGGCGTCAGAGTTGTTGTTTGTGGCATCGAACTCATCGTTGTTGTTGTAGACCGAAGGTGAAATGCCTTGCCTATCCATCACAAGACTCGAGTAGAGGTGAGTAGGAAATGAGATAAACAATACCAAGTTACCTTTTCCCAAAGTTGAGGATGTATCCCGTTTCACTCAATATGAGATGAAAGAATAGTGGAATTGGTACGGACTTGTTCACTCACACTGTCAAGTAAAGCTTATGGTAGAGCTCGGTGAGGATAGTGGCACAAAATTTGATGCAAAATGTTAGCAAGAGTCAATAATGTTGAAAGAGATTCACAAATTAGCAAGTGAAACAAGTAGACCAATAGCAGAATGGCACACGGAAAGCACACACGGATAGATAAATGGGGCCGTGCAACCAAGGAATGAGCTCAAAATGTGGAATCCACCAAAAGCGCTCGTGTTGCACAACTCAAGAGAGGCGCTAGCACGATTGCTCAATAGGCGGATCGACACTTGTGCACAACCTATAAGATGCAAAATGGATAAACTCTCTATCCCAAGTATGCTATGTATGTATGGTTCCCGGTGTTTCTCACAAAATGATCAAGTATGATACCATATGATGTATTGTGGTATGATGCTATGGCTCTTGCGTACAAGCTTCTTTGCTCTCTTTCTTTTTGCTTAAATGCTTATTCTTTTTTTTATATGGCCACAATGCGAAATGCACAAACCAAGATAACTATTGTGTATATGCGGGAACAAACTTGCGACACAATGGATGATATGATACCGAGATGATATGGTATGTATGTAATGGAAGGTATGGACCAATGATCTCTAATGTGCACAAGTAACGTGGCCCGGCAATACTCAAATGGCTAGTCTTGATAGGCAAGTAACACAAAATGGGCTAGGGGTTATCAATGCAATTGCAAGGGGAATGTACAATGGTGTCATCGAGGTTACCGTCTGTAAGTGCATCTAGTGCCCCTTAGTGATTTTGGTGTATTGAAGACTTATAGGTTAAGTAACTAACGCGTTTGTGAGTGTACACAGGTCTATAAGTCTATGAGGAGTTTGATATTCTGAGAGAAAGTCGACCCTAAAATGAATTTCTTCAATGAAGAATTTGATATTCGAAGACTTTACGAAGACTTTGAAAGTGAAGAAATTGGTGTGATTCTGAAGACTTGGTAATCGCTTGAGGAATATGAAGCGTGAAGACTTTTGTTTTCGTAGTTTCATTTTCTCTTTCTTGAGTCATAGGAAACACCGTCTTTGTTAAAGAATTCGAGGAAATACTAAGGAAAAATTTCCATTTGATGCTCAACTCAAAATCCTACACCTACCAATCCCTTGAGTGAAGCTTTTGGAAATCTCATACAGATTCAGTCAATTTCTTGATGAAAGAGGCGAAGCTCTTACAGTCATTGAGAATTTTGTTCGACGAGGAGTTAGGAATTCGCCAGATCTTGAATTGCCTACGATGAGAACATGATAGCCGAGAATTTGATGTTCAAATTTCCGACCGTTCTTTATCTTCTTGGCATGTGTCCAAAACATCTTATCCACCTAACGGTCATATCATTGAAGGGCATTTATGTCTTATCATGTCGGGCTGCTCCTAGGCTATAAATAGCCGCCCCTACAACCACTAGTTGGTTGGCTGCTCGAGAGAACTTGACACTTGTCATTTGAGAGCAACCCATCCTCACGAGGAATTTGGCGAAAATCATCAAGTGAGGTAAAACCCAAAAGTGAGGAAAACCCAAAAACCAAACCCTACAAACCCAAAGTGATTGAGCATCCTTGAAGAAATTGATCCTGCGTGGATCCGGCGCTTTTACCTTTGAAGACTGTGCTTCTTCGAGACGGTTAGGCGTCACGGTCTAGAACATCAAGAGGAATTGTGGATTGCCGGGTGACCAAGTATGTGAAGGTTTGGAAGTCGCTGAAGACTTACCACGAGTGATTGGGCGAGTCTGCGTGACCTTAGTTCAAGGAGAATCGGTGAGGACTTGGTGTCTGAGCTGCGTGCTCGATGTTTGGGTGTCTGGGGCTGCGTGTCCTCGAGTTTAAATACTCGGCCGCTCAACCAGACGTACAAGCGAGACAGCAGTTGGAACTGGTCTACCAAATCATTGTCTTCACCAACCTAAGCGGTTCTATTTCCTCAACCCTTTCATTTCCTCATTCTTGTGTTGAGTGTTTGTCATATCTGTGTTTGAAGACTTTGGTGAAGACTTTCTCAATTTCCTCAGTTCAATTTCTTGATCTGTTTGTCTTCATCTTGTGTTATCCTGTGATTCGCTTTTGTACTCTGTGATTGTCTTCATTTCATCATGATGACTATGCGATGTCTGCTATGCTTACTTCGAGTACTTATTCATTGCATGTATTTCTTAGCTAAGGAATTTCCTCACCAGCAAATTCCTCGATGAAGAATTTGTAAAATTCATAAAATCGCCTATTCACCCCCTCTAGTCGATATAACACTTTCAATTGGTATCGAGCAAGGTACTCCCTTGTTACGTGTGATTTTAGTTTAACCACAGGAGTTTTAGTTATGTGGACCGCAGGTATGATCAAGGTCTCGGCGGGGTGTCCTACCTTGATGGGACGGACTACACCTCTTGGAAGAACAAAATGCGAATGCATCTTGAAGCAATTGACAACGATCTACGGTATGTTGTGACAAAAGGTGTTTCCTCGGTCACACCCTCTCTAAATGATCTTTGAGGTGAAGAGATTCAAGCAACTCGATTCTCAAGCGAAGAATATCATATGTGGCCATCGAGCAAAGGTCAATATGGAAGAGTGAGTGCTTTGGAATCTGCCAAACTCATCCAGGACAGGCTGTCCAAAGTAAATGAAGGTGTTTCAACTCAGCGTGACTCTCGAGTTGATGTTCTTGAATCTCTTCAACGCTTCAAAAGACTCGACAGCGAAAATGTTCAACAAACCTTGATCGCCTCACCGACATCTCAAATGAGCTTCAAGCCTTTGGGTGCCATTGACATCACCGACCATGAGGTGGTGAAGAAATTACTAAGATCGCTTGATTCCTCATTTGACACTCAGCACGATGATACAAGAGCGAGCTGACTACAAGTCTCTTGATCCTGCTGATATCCTCGAAGGCTAAATACTCACGAGTTCGACTTGCTGAAAGAGAGATCTCTATGGTTACGGCTATGGAAAAACACGTGCCACGAAGGCCAAGGCTGAATCTGAATCGAGAGTGAAGACTCGGTAGTAGCCTTGGAGATCTGAAGAATTTGGCGAGAGCTAGCACGCTCGTGAAGAAATTCAGAAATTCACAAGGCGTGGTCATCTTGGAAAATCCTCAAGAAGCGGTGATTCCTCATCTAGTGACTATAAGCGAAGACTTTGCCACAAATGCAAGAAACCTGGTCACTATATCCAAGATTGTCCTCGATGGGAAAAGGAATTAAGAAGAAGAAACACAAGGATTACAGTTACGATGGCGTGAAGAAGAAGAAGAAATCATCAAATCTTCATCATCAAAATCCTCATAGCCTTCTTCTCACAAGAAGAGCAGCTCCAAAAACTCGGGCATTCATTGGCAAGGAAATGGACTCTGAAGCTGAATCTGAGGAAAATGAGGAAGAGGAGGAGTGCAGAAGAATCCGAATCTGGTGTGGCTAGTCGGCTCTTGCTCTGCTTATGTTAGCAAGTCCATCTTCAACATTGAAGAAACTGACTCACGACAAGCACGATGAGGAAAATGATGACTACGCTCCACCTATTGCTTCATGGCAAAAGGTGCCAAGGTACTCAATTACACCTCCTCTGAATCTAGTGAAAATGAATCGATGAGGATCTCAAGCCCAGCTACTCTAAACTTGCTAAGATTGCTATAAAACAACAAAGGGCTTTTGAAAAGGTTCAAAACATGCTAGATAAGAGTGATGATATGTTAGGTGAAGAAATGGATCGCACTCAAGCCTGATTGAAAATCTTGAGAGTTCGATCTAGATTTGACACCTTCAAGGTCATCATAACACTCTCTTATCGATCATGAGAAACTTTCTTATGAATTTCTTAAAAGCAAGATCTTGAGAAGCTAAGAGTGAGTTATGAAGATCTTGAAGGGCGCGATTCATTACTTGCTCAACAAATCAGCGCTTCTCAAGAAGAATTTGTTCCTCCATGCTTAAAATGCATTGAGCGTGAATCTGCTAATTCTTCACTGAATGTTCAAATGCTTCAACTGTTACAAATTCTTCACCTGCCTCTACTATCACTAATTCCTCATCGAGGACATTGCTAGTATCCTTGACGATGCGGATCGAAGGAATTGTACATGACAAGCATGTACAAAAGCCTCAAAGGGCATCGAGACTCTTTGTGATGTGCTTAAAAGCAGATCCTCAACGAAACCCTAGGAAAGAGGTATTGCCTTTGAGAGGAAACTCAATCTGATGGAGCGTCTTTGGAAGCTTTGGCGGTATCCCAAAACCTCATGGGTTCTGCAAAGGGACCTCGATTGATCCATCTACCTTATCTGGTTTTACATGTGAATTTCCTCATTACGATGATGAGTCATTTGACTCAAACTATAAACTGTTCAAAAATCAGAATGGTGAAGTATTTGCTAGATATGTTGGCACTAAGCTGCAGAGCGGTCCCCTATGAAGAAAATCTGGGTTCCCAAGAAATGTCTTGAAAGTCTTGGTGAATGTCCTCATGACACCACACATGAAGAAAAGGAACCCCAGATCAAATTCTTCATATGGACAAAATTCTTCATATGGATCCAAGTCCTCATACGGACCAAATTCCTCACGTGGATCAAATTCCTCAAAAGGATCAAAGTCCTCATATGATTATCATCGTGCTAATAACTCTGTTCCATGCAGGTAGAGCTAAGGGCTATGAATATGTGCATTATTCTTCAAACCAATATGTTCATAAGTCCTCGAAGAATTTCTCCGCTTATTCATATGCTTACCTAACCCCTCTTATGTGAAACGAAATGGTTTGGCCTCTATGCCACCATTCTCATATGGTGCTTTCATGAGAATGATGAACTCTTTGCCACCCCTGAGATGTGGGTGGTGAAGAAAAGAACTAATCTCTTCTGCGGGTCAGGTCTCGGGCGTGTCTTAAGCGTCTGAAGAATTTCTTTGGGGCACGACAAAATTGCTGAAAGGGCCTTGAGCTAATCATGATGAAATGAACTTTCATTTCACACGTCCTCATCTTGCTTATCTGAATCTTGGTGATGAAATTCATCGATGAACTTGATATCATATTCTTCAGCGATGAAGTATATGAGATCGTAAGTTATACTAATTCATCTGCGGGATGATCAACCCAAAGCCAGCGAGTGGGTTCTCGATAGTGGATGTACAAATCACATGACCGTGACAAGAATCTATTGATGGATGCTCCTTATCACCGTCACATCTGAAGCATATCATCTTTCTTGACAAAGGCAAAAGTCGGTATTGGGACTTGGTAAGGTTGCTATCTCTAAGGACATGCACATGGACAAAGTCATGCTTGTTGAGTCTTTAGGATATAACCTCATGTCGGTCTCAATGCTTTGTGATCTTGATATGGTTGTTATCTTTGGCAAATATCGTTGTGTTGTGATTATGGAAGTGACAATTCCAAAGTCTTGAAGGCTTTAGGAGAGGAGACTTGTATATTGTTGACTTCTCTCTGGGACCACAACCAGCCGTGTGCCTACTTGCAAAAGCTTGGAAGGCTGGCTATGGCATCGACGACTTAGTCACGCAGGCATGAGGAATTTGCTGCGCTTGCGAAGAAGAAGCATGTCATTGGCATTGAGAATGTCAAATTCCTCAAGGATCACTTATCACGAACTGTGAAGCTGGAAAAATGACCAAGGCCAAGCATCCAAATAAGACTATCATGACTACTACTCGCCCTTGAATTGCTTCACATGGACCTCTTTGGTCCCAATCATTACTCATTATCGTTAATGAAGCATCACTATATGGCTTTGTTATTGTTGATGATTACTCTCGTTACACATGGGTACACATTGTTACTTACAAAAATCAAGTGCAGGAAATCTTCAAGCGATTTTCCTCGAGGGCTTCAACCAACTTTGGTGTGAAGATCAAGCACATCGAAGTGACAATGGGCTGAGTTCAAGAATTCGGACTTGAGGATTATCTTGATGAACTTGGTATTACTCATGAGTTATCTGCTCCTTATACTCCTCGGCAAAATGGCGTCGTGGGCGCAAGAACAGAACTCTGGTTGAGATGGCTCGCACTATGCTTGATGAATACAAAGCGCCTAGTCGTTTACGGATTGAAGCAATTGACCTGCGTGCCACATCATCAGCAGTATATCTTCACAAATTCTTCAAGAAGACGCCTATGAACTCCTCACGACAAGAAACCCAATGTAAGTTATTTCAAAGTCTTGATTGCTAAATGCTGGATTAGAGATCCTCACCACACCTCTAAATTTGCACCAAAGCACATGAGGGTTTTATGCTTGGTTCTGGAAAGGACTCGCACACCTCTGAGTCTTCAACATCGCACTTCACAAGATTGTTGACCTTGTAGATGTGCGGTTCGATGAAACTAATGGCTCGCAAAGAGCACCTACCTTCATGTTAGATTTAACCAGCACCGAGGATTCCATCAGGTTCAAGGCAACCGAGGATGTCATTCCTCTTGAAGAAACTGCTGAAGAATTCATTCTTGTCTGCGAAGAACGTCGGTGATGCACTGAAGATAATCTTTGAAGAAAATGGTCTGAGGAAAATGATCAAATTCCTCGAAGACAACCAGCTCATCCTCGCGTTGCAAAAAGAAGTGCAAGTTGACAAGATCATCGATGACATTGAAGCGCGGAGTCCTCTCACTCGCTCAAAAGCTTCACACTTATCTAACTTTTGTGGGCACTATGCTTTTGTCTCTATCACAGAGCCCACTAAGGTAGATGAAGCATTTACGAGCCGGAGTGGATTCAGGCTATGCAAGAGGAATTACATCGATTCGAGCTCAACAACGTCAGGAACTAGTCAAGCGTCCGGATCCTCGCAAGCATAATATCATTGGCACAAAGTGGATCTACCGCAACAAGCAAGATGAAAATGGTCTTGTGGTGAGGAATAAGGCACGACTAGTAGCTCAAGGCTACACGAGTTGAAGGAATTGATTTGATGAAACTTTTGCACTGTTGCTAGACTTGAGTCTATTAGCATATTACTACGCCTATGCTAACCATCACAATATCACTTTATATCAAATGGATGTGAAAAGTGCATTCCTCAATGGTAAGCTTGAGGAAGAAGTATATGTTGCTCAACCCCGGTTTTGAAGATCCAAAGAATCGACAAAGTCTTGAGACTAAATAAGGCCCTCTATGGCCTCAAGCAAGCCCCTCGGGCGTGGTATGATACATTGAAGGAATTCTTCGTGAAGAATGGCTTCACACCGGTTCACTCGACCCTACTCTCTTTACTAAATCTTATGATGGTGAACTGTTTGTGTGCCAAATATATGTTGATGATATTATCTTTGGCTGTACTGACCAACGTTATAGTGATGAATTTGCCTATATGATGAGTGAAGAATATCAAATGTCTATGATGGGAGAGTTAAAATTCTTCTTAGGTCTTCAAATTAAATCAACAACACAATGGCATATTCATATCTCGGAGAAATACCTCAAAGATGTCTGAAGAAATTCGGCATGCAAGATTGCAAAGGCGTCAAAATTCCTATGCCCACAAATGGCCATCTATGCATTGATGAAAATGGTATTGACTTCGATCACAAGGTATACCGCTCCATGATTGGGTCTTTGTTGTACTTATGTGCATCTAGGCGGATATAATGCTTAGTGTTTGCATGTGTGCCCGATTTCAAGCTACAGAAGGAATCACACCATAAGGCTGTGAAGCATATCCTTGATATCTAGCTCACACACCAACACTAGGATTATGGTACCCCAAGGGCTCTACTTTTGATCTCATTGGATATTCGACTCGACTATCTTTGGTGATCGTGTGGACATAAGTCAACATCTGGTACTTGTCATTTCCTCGGACGATCTTTGGTGCATTGGTCCTCGAAGAAAGCGAACTGCGTATCACCGTCCCTGCGGAAGCTGAATACATTCTTGCTGGCTCGTGTTGTGCTCAATTACTATGGATGAAGCAAACCCTCAAGGACTACGGCATCAACGTGAAGAATGTGCCTCTCTCTTGTGACAATGAGAGTGCCATCAAGATTGCTCACAACCCAGTTCAGCACTTTCGAAGACAAAGCACATTCAAATTCGTCATCATTTTCTTCGTGATCAAGTGTTGAAAGGCGACATCTCCATCGAGCACGTGAAGATCAAGAACAGCTAGCTGATATCTTCACAAAGCCCTTGGATGAGAAGAAATTTAGCAAGTTGCGGTGTGAGCTAAATATCTTAGAATCTTCGAATGTTCTTTGAAAAGGCACACATCCTAACACTTATGCAAAATTGATGACTTAGATGTGCAACACATGAAGAAACGTTTTCTTCAATCAATGAAGAATAACACTCTAAGTGTGAAGAAATTAATGAAGAATTTGATTCTCGAGAACCCTCGACAATTATGCGCGTGTCTGAAATCATCATTCTTATCTGATGGGTCACGCCACCACCAAAGTTGAAAATCTTCAATTTGAGTTTTCCTCAGTTTTGAAATTCTTGATTGTTCAAATTCTTGATTTTCAAATTCTTCAACTTTGCAAAATCTTCACTTTATTTCGTCGTCTTTCTTCATTGGCTATATATATATATATATGGATTTATGTCCTCTCTGACATTCACTTATGGTTATTTCTTCAAGTCGCTTTTTACGCTAAGTGAATGTGATCGGACCCTTCCCCTCTATGCTATACTCAACCAAATCCATTCACAAATTCTTCATATGCGTTCTACTTTGAAACTTCGTTCAAATTCTTCCTTTGTGTCCTTGACAATGAAGAAATTACAGCGGAACTTTTAAAACGAATCTTATTCAAACCTTCATTCTTACCGCTCAAACCGTTCCGCATCCCACGATGTATTATTATATTCACCCACGATCGCTACGATCTCCACTACGATGCGTGTGTGACACATGTCGTGAGAAGGAAGTGGTCGAGGCACGTTAAGTCCTAAATCTTGGACGATCCGTTTTTCACCGTGTCTATAAATACCCCTCTCTCCCTTCCTCACTCTTTTACTCCGCTCGACCTCTCTCCCGCTCGAGCTTCTCAAAACCCTAGCGCTGCCGCTACTCCATCGTCGCCGGTGAGGAAAAGCTTCACTGCCTTGACCTCTTCACCGACGTACTCGCACCGACCGTGGAATATCCTCACTCCGCCGTCGCCGTAGCTGATTTCCTCTGCCAAGTTAGGGCGGGAAGATCTGAGCAGACGAACTTCTCAACTGTTCATCTCGGTTAAATCGTGTTCTTCACTTGGTAAATTAAAAGTTACTTTTATTACTCGCTTTGATTCTCAAATCTTCTTAAAATTCTTCAAAGGTGTTTATTCTTCAAATTCCTCACACATATGAACACCTCAAATCTCTTGACTCATTTCTCTAAGCAATGATTTTCTTCAAGATTCCTCAATTGTGTGGATCTTCGATCTATACAACTCTGGAACCTAAGACAAAGAACGCTTATTGAAATTCTTCAAGGCTCATCTGGTCAAAATCCTCAAACTTGTTCTTTTGAAAAACCCTCAGAGCGCATATGACCTCTTCAAATTCCTCGCACCTATACTCTGTTCACGGTACAAATGTCTGCTGCTGAATCCCTAGGTTCTCATCAACTTAACTCATTTGCAGCGTTCCTCGAAGAAAAACTGCACACTTCTTGAGAGAACTCAATTGTTCAATTTCCTCAAGCGAAGAAAATGGCGAGATGGTAAGAAGCCGCAGAAGGGAGGAAAGAAACACGAGGGCATGACAGACATTGAAATCCACGAGGAAATATATCTTGACTCTTGTACACCGGATGAGGAAAGCAAAAATCAGCGCAAGGTGCGTATCTGAGAAGATTGAGCGGAGATGGGCACGGGAATGGAAGGAATACCGATATGTAACACCTAAGTACATGAAGAAATTCGCGTTAAATCCTCCATGCCCAAGAGCTCCTTTGGCACCATGCCAAATAGCTGATCCACTAGCGTCAAGCGCGGTGAGGACTTTCGATGAGTGGGCTAAGCGCCAAGCAAAGTTGGCTAAGCAAGCAAAGGAAGCGGTGAAGAAATTCAATGAGGATTACGCATTGCTGCTGCCTGCTTGAGGTCTCGGTCAAACCGAGAAATCGATGCAAAAGAAGTCGCTAATAAGCCAAGTGCTTCATCATCTGCGCCCTCACGACCAAGTTCATCGGCAGCTCCCTCCGGGCAAATTCCTCGGACAAATTCCTCACACCGCTCTTGTTCCATCAAAGTCCTCAAGCTGCTCCGTCCAAACCTTGAGTTCTGTGCACCTAGCTACATGTCAAAGGACTGCTGGTTTCTCAATTGCCTCGAGCATCTCTGCAAGTTCCTCGGCTGCCCTCAATTCTTCATCGGCCCGACTCTCACGAAGACAAAAGCAACAGGTGGGCGTGGTCCTCGGCCTAGCCAAGGAAGAAACAACTTGTAGTCCACGTGCCATCGATGATGAGGCATCGATGAAGAACTTGAAGAAATCATCGAGACCGCCAAGTTAGGGCCGCTAGAGCCAAAGGTACATCTGTGCCTTTGCTTTTGGACCCAAAGAAAGTCCTCGACTTCATCAACCTCGGCACAATGATCCCAATACCCTCTCTGCTGATCTTCCTTTGACACTGGTCAAAGTCATCGTTGACTCACTTCATCGCTGAAGAAAAATGGAAGTTTGAGAAGGCGAGGGAAATCAAAAAGGCTCAATACAGGAAGGAGAGGTTCCTGAAGAAAAATGTTGTCAAGATGACACCTGAGGAACTCCTTCAAATCCAAACTGAAATTCAGAACCTCAGCAAGAACTTGACACATACAATGCTGATTGGCAAGTAGTCAAGACCAGATTAAATCGATCGTGAAGAAACTCACAAGTGTTCTGCACACGTGCAGCGTGAAAATCCTCGGTGAAGCATCGGTTCAGCCTCTTGAAAAAATGCTGATTCGAGGCTGATGAAGAAATTCCAGCGGCCGAAGAAAGCTGCCAGGGCACCCACTAGTGGTGCGCTGAAGAAATTGTTCAAGGCAGAGAACTGCATCGGTTGCTCTGAAGAAACTGCCCCAAATTCCTCAGCTCCTCCTGCACCAACTCCAACTCCAATTCTTCCATCGCTTCGATGTGAAGAAAACCAAAACTCTTGAGCGAGCTGCTTTGTGAAGAAAAGGAAAGCATCATTGCGTCGATTCTTCGATTGCGAAGAAAATGAAGCCAATGACCAGCTCCGTTGAAAACCCAATTGATGCTATTCAATTTCCTCCGTACCTTCAAAGGAAGTAGTTCCTTTTGGAGAAGAATATGAGATCCCTACCGGATCTGATGAAGAACATCAATCTCCTGCTTCATCAGAGAAAATTGATGAAGAAATTGAAGTGGAAGCCATCCCTTCAACCCCAGTAATTCCCTCATCAGACCATGAAATTCCTCAAGCTGGTACTGAGGAAATTGAAAATGAAGATGTGGATATTGGATGTACCACTCCAATGATCAATGATGACTTTTGGGAAAGTCAGCATCCCAATACTCCTCTCTTCACCCCGCTTCAACAAGTTCCTCACTCCCCTGCACAGACTGTTCAAATAGACTCTGAAGAAAATCAACCCACGAGTTCTGTGCATGAAGAAATTCCAGCTAGTGGTATATGACAGCGGTGGTGGTATATGGTAGCGGTGGTGGTATATGGATACGGATTGGTGGTGGTATATGGATACGGATTCAGAGCTGTGGCGGATAAGCAATGGTGGTAGATGGCAAGGCGATGATGATGGTGCGGCGGCGTGACAACTTATGACCGAGAACTCGAAACTCTAAAGACTAGACTCTAAGACCAGCAACTTGACACGACGATGCAACATAAATTCAACAAAGCAAAAACCCTAAAAAGATTATGCAAAGGCTCAGATTGGTTCGGATATGATGAACTAACCCTAATTTTTTGTGGCTTTTTCACGGACTTTAGGTATGAAGAACAGACTCGATCTAATCTCTGAAAAACTGTAAAATCTCACGAGCAACTTGAAAATCTGATACCACTTGATAGAGGCAAAGGTGTCCCGATGTTTCGATGAGATGGTGGCTATTGTTTCTGTAGAATCGACCTTGGCGATCCGACTACGATCGTCTTGAGGCGTCGCGCCTTAGCAATCGCTAAACCAACTTCCGAGGGTTATTGACCACGCCGAGCACGATCAACGACCACGAGGGCTGTTTCCTGCGAGCAAGCGAAGAACAAGCAAGCGAGACGCAATCTGGATATTGCGAATATAAGATGAAAGCTTTATTGATCAAGGTGGGGTTACATGGCGCCTTTGTCTTGTCGTTGAACACAAGCGAAATGCTGTGAAGTTGCAGCTATGGCGAACTTTTAATCTAAACAAAACCCAAGGTCTAAGCGGTGCCCTAAGGGCTGTATATATGGAGGAAGAAGGAATTTCGTGGCCCTTGGTGGAGGGTCGAAATCAACCCTAACTCTTGTTCCCCACACATACGGACTCTAAAACAGCCTATACTTAAGTATTTCGAAATTACATGGGCCTGGCCCAATAATAAGGTGACGCAGCACCTAGAATAGCCTATGGACGAATATTATGAAGTGGCATCTTGTATATTTCGTCCAAGGCCTCATGCACTCATTAGGGTGGCTTCAAAGTCCTGGAATCATCACTTGTAACTCCGTTCTTGTTCCCCTTAGCATGCCAACATCTCCATGCTTGAACTTGCTCCAAGGTTCATCTTTCTTGTCCATGGTAGGCCCTTCATTTGTAAGCAAAACAAATGTATCCAATTTAGGCAGCATCATATTCTCATGAACATTGGAATCGTTACCAAGAAGCGAAAGTACGATAATTCAATTGGCGTGCACGAGCTCTAGTAATTGGTCCGGTATGTATAGCGGCGGGGGCTGTGGGTGTAACAATGGTATTGATGTTGATAGAGGCAAAGGTGTCCCGATGTTTCGATGAGATGGTGGCTATCGTTTACGTGGGAGTCGACCTTGGCGATCCGACTACGATCGTCGCGAGGCGTCGCGCCTTAGCAATCGCTAAACCAACTTCCGAGGGTTATTGACCACGCGAACACGATCAACGACCACGGGGCCTGTTTCCTGCGAGCAAGCGAAGAACAAGCAAGAAACTGAGATTGCAATCTGGATATTGCGAATATAAGATGAAAGCTTTATTGATCAAGGTGGGGTTACGTGGCGCCTTTATGCAGTCGTTGAACACAAGCGAAATGCGCGAAGTTGCAGCTATGGCGAACTTTTAATCTAAACAAAACCCAAGGTCTAAGCGGTGCCCTAAGGGCTGTATATATGGAGGAAGAGGGGAATTTCGTGGCCCTTGGTGGAGGGTCGAAATCAACCCTAACTCTTGTTTCCCACACATACGGACTCTAAAACAGCCTATACTTAAATATTTCGAAATTACATGGGCCTGGCCCACTAATAAGGTGACGCAGCACCTAGAATAGCCTCGGGGCGACATTTATGAAGTAGCATCTTGTATATTTCGTCCAAGGCTTCATGCACCCATTATTGTGGCTTCAAAGTCCTGAAATCATCACTTGTAACTCCGTTCTTGTTCCCCTTAGCATGGCATTATCTCCATGCTTGTTCTTGCTCAATGTCCATCCTTCTCCAAGCTAGGGCCTTCATTTGTAAGCAAAACAAATGTATCCAATTTAGGCAGCATCATATTCTCATGAACATTAGAATCATTACCAAGAAACGAAAGTACGATAATTTAATTGGCGTCTGCGAGCTCTAGTAATTGGTCCGATATATGTAGCATGAGGGGCTGTGGGTGTAACAATGGTATTGATGTCCTCATCATCCTCCCTTCTTGAAATGAAGTCGTCCTCGACGGAGCTCATATTCCTCACCCAAATAAGGCTTCAAATCTGCAATGTTAAAAGTGGGACTAACCCCAAAATCTGCGGCAGCTCAAGTTTATATGCATTATCATTTATTTTCTCTAACACCTTAAATGGACCATCAACACGTGGCATTAGCTTTGATTTATGCAAATTAGGAAACCTATCCTTACATAAATGTAACCAAACAAGATCTCCGGTGCAAAGACAACATGTTTTCTACCCTTATCTCCAGCAAGTTTATATTTAGCATTCATCGCTCAATGTTTTCCTTAGTTATCTCATGCATTTTAAAATCAATTCAGCACGTTCTTTAGCATCAAAATTAACCTTCTCCGAAGATGGAAGAGGCAACAAATCAATAGGTGCACGAGTAGGAAGCCATACACAATTTCAAAGGGCACATCTTAGTTGTAGAATGCAATGAGCGATTATAAGCAAATTCAATATGAGGCAAGCATTCTTCCCACATTTTCTTATTATTCTTCAAAACAGCCCTAAGCATAGTAGACAATGTTCTATTGACTACTTCAGTTTATCCATCGGTTTGGGGTGACAAGTAGTACTAAAAGCAGTTTAGTCCCCAACTTAGCCCATAAACATCTCCAAAAGTGGCTAAGAAATTTAGTATCACGATCTGAAACAATAGTATTTGGCACACCATGCAAGCGAATAATTTCACGAAAGAACAAATCAGCAACATTAACAAACATCATCGCTTTTATGACATGGTATAAAGTGTGCCATTTTAGAGAATCTATCCACGACAACAAATATGCTATCCTCCCTTCTTTGTTCGAGGTAAACCTAAAACAAAGTCCATAGATATATCCTCCCA
Source organism: Aegilops longissima (assembly GCA_021605205.1). Lineage (NCBI taxonomy): Eukaryota > Viridiplantae > Streptophyta > Magnoliopsida > Poales > Poaceae > Aegilops > Aegilops longissima. The sequence continues at coordinate 60,952 of JAHIAM010003444.1, read as the reverse complement.
AGGAACACTAGGCACGAGCAAAGGCATATATAAACCATGAGGATTGAGTCGTGACTTAGCTTTTTGACATGTAGTGCAGCGAGCTACAAAGCGCTCAACATCCGTCTCATCTTTGGCCAAAAGAAATGTGTAGCAAGTATATCCTCCGTCTTCTTGGCGCCAAAGTGTCCCATTAATCCTCCTCCATCGCCTCCTGCAACAACAAAAGGCGAACAGAGCTAGCAGGAATGCATAGCTTGTTAGCACGGAACACAAAACCATCATTAATAACGAACTTGTTCCATGTTCTTCCCTCTTTACAATTCTGCATTACATCTTTAAAATCAGCATCATGCACATATTGATCTTTGATGGTCTCCAAACCAAATATTTTGAAGTCAAGTTGTGAAAGCATAGTATATCGACGAGACAAAGCATCGGCAATAACATTTTCTTTACCCTTCTTGTGTTTAATGACATAAGGAAAGTCTCAATGAATTCAACCCATTTAGCATGTCTACGATTCAGTTTAGCTTGACTTTTAATATGTTTCAAAGATTCATGATCAGAATGTATAACAAATTCTTTGGGCCATAAATAATGTTGCCATGTCTCTAAAGTCCTAACAAGAGCATATAATTCTTTGTCATAAGTAGAATAGTTCAGACTAGGCCCACTCAATTTTTCGTAAAAGTATGCAACAGGTTTGCCATCTTGTAATAACACACCTCTAATCCAATTCCACTAGCATCACATTCAAGCTCAAAAGTCTTATTAAAGTCGGGAAGTTGGAGTAAAGGAGCATGTGTCAACTTATCTTTCAATACCGTGAAGGCTTCTTCACATGCGGTACCCCAAACAAAAGGCACATCCTTCTTTGTAAGCTCATTGAGAGGTGCAGCAATGGTGCTAAAGTCTCTCACAAAACGCCTATAGAAACCAGCGAGTCCAAGAAAACTCCTCACTTGTGTGACCGTTTTGGGCTGCGGCCAACTCTCAATAGCTTCAATCTTGGCTTTATCAACTTCAATTCCTGTGGAGCAACAACATAGCCAAGAAAAGATACTCGGTCGGTGCAAAGGTGCACTTACCAAGGTTACCAAACAAGCGTGCATCACGTAGAGCATTAAAAACAACACGTAAATGTTCCAAATGTTCTTCCAAAGATTTGCTATAAATCAGTATATCATCAAAGTAAACTACCACAAATCGTCCAATGAAAGCACGTAAAACTTCGTTCATTAATCTCATGAAAGTACTAGGTGCATTAGTTAACCCAAAAGGCATGACTAACCACTCATATAATCCAAACTTAGTTTTAAATGCTGTTTTCCATTCATCTCCCAATTTCATACGAATTTGATGGTATCCACTCATAAATCAACTTTGGAGAATATTGTAGAGCCACTCAATTCATCAAGCATATCATCTAGCCTAGGAATAGGATGGCGATAACGAATAGTAATATTATTAATGCCTCTACAATCAACACACATCTGTGACGTACCATCCTTTTTAGGCACTAGTATAATAGGAACAGCACAAGGACTAAGAGATTCGCGTATATAACCTTTGTCGAGCAGCTCCTGTACTTGACGCATAATCTCCTTCGTCTCCTCTGGATTGATGCGGTATGGTACACGGTTGGGTAGCGATGCACCGGAATTAAGTCAATTTGATGCTCAATCCCTCGAATAGGTGGTAATCCGGTGGCACGTCTTGTGGGAAGGCGTCGGTAACTCTGCAAAATGTTAGTGACAGCGAGGGGCAAAGAGGAAAACACGTCCTCAAATGAAAATAATGCCTCTTTGCACACAAAAGCATAGCAAACAGATTTGCTAGAATCTAGCTCATCAATATCAGATTTGGTGGCAAATAAACATGCACTTTTCAGTTTAATTTCAGAAGCAACATTAGATGGTTTATTATTAGGCTTCATTTGTTGCTCAAATTCTTTTGCCACAATCTGATTTTCACTCTTATTTTCTCCTGTTTTGCTTTATTAGCTCTATTAATATCATCTTTCAAAATGGAATCAGAGTCATAGGAAGCAAAGTAATATTTTTATCCTTGTGAACAAGAGTATCTGATTGTTTCTACCATGGTGTACAGAATTTTTATCAAATTGCCATGGTCTACCAAGTAATAAGGAACATGCTTGCATAGGTACCACATCACAATCAACATAATCAGCATATGTAGAGATACTAAAATGCACACGAACAAGACGTGTTACCTTAACCTTGCAGCTGTTGTTGAACCATTGGATGTAGTAAGGATGTGGATGTGGTCTTGTGGTGAGAGAAAGCTTCTCCACCATATCCATGCTAGCCAAGTTGTTGCAGCTCCCTCCATCTATGATGGCCTTGAATAGAACGTTCCTTCACAACTCCTTTGTATGGAACAAGTTATGCCTCTGATTTTGCTCAGCTTGTGTAACCTGCACACTCAAAACACGTTGAGCAACTAAACATTCATACTGTCGGCATCTTGACAGCCATGTATTGCGTCTCAAGATCGAATCATCTCCACCGTGTTCTTCATGTGTAATAAGAGCCAAAGTCTCTTCATCATAGTCACTAGCGGACTCATACCCACCATCCTCGGTAGCAATCATCACACGCTGAGATTGGCATTCTCTCAAAAATGTCCTCTTCCCTTACAACGACGACAAATAATATCACTTGTGTGCCTGTTGGCGCCATGGAAGAAGAAGAGCTCTGTGTAGGCCCAATGGTGTACTCTTGGCGGATAGTGGTGGTTGTGCACCTTTCTTGTATCACGGTTGGAGGTGGCAGCCGACGGAGGTGCGGTGTAGTAGAGCGTGTGGAAGTAGATGATGCACGTGGTGTCCATGATGAAGGTCGACCTGCGAAAAAGTTAGTTCGCGCCAGCACATCGATCCTGCACTTCACGTTCAGCTTTACAAGCAAGATGGAATAATCGGTGATATTATTATAATCCTTATAGTCTAGAATGGTCGAATCTCTCTATTTAATCCACCCGAAAAGCGTGCAAGCATAGCTTCATTCTCCTCAACAATACCACATCTAATCAAGCCAGTTTGTAATTCCCGATAATATTCTTCTACGAATTTTTCCTTGTCTTAAGCGCTGCAATTTTTGAAGTAATTCACGTTGATAATATGGTGGAACCCAACGAGTACGCATAGCAGTTTTCAAAGCAGCCCAAGTAGCTGGAACAGGATATAATCGACAATGTTCGGACCACCAAACACATGCAAAGCTAGTGAAAGCACAAACAGCAGCAGGAACACGTCTCTCCTCAGGATATTGTAAACATGTAAATCGTTGTTCAGTTTCTAACTCCCAAGTAAGATATATATCGGGAACATATCTACCCTCAAATGGTGGAATATTCAATTTCAGTTTAGGGAGATGGTCATGATCTCGTACCTGAGGGGGAGCCCTAACATTGCCATTATTTGCATGTGGGCGACACGGTGGTTGTGGAGCTGGTGGTTGCCGTGGTTCGATGTTGATCAACCTCATCCTCGTAAGCTCTTACATAATCATCCTCCCCACCGCAGCAGCGAGGAGCCACGAAGTATCAACAGCAGCACCAGCAGCTTGGCGGTGAAGAGGGACACGGGAAGCTTCGGCGGAGGGCTGTTTCACGATGTGGAGGTAGTCCATGTTGTTGTAGTAGAGGTGCGTTAGGTGCAGCCGGTGGTGGTGGTGGTAGGCGCGAGCAATTCATTAAACTTGTTATCGAGCTTTGTTTGACGCCTTCTCAATGCCATCTATCTTCTCCATGGCCTCTTCAAATCTATTTAGCACATCGTCCACCTGCCCACTCATCATTTGTTGAAACTTATCATGTAGCGCTTTGTTTGTCATGTTCTCCCGGTCGGTCTAAATCGACTTGTGATCCTGCCATGGTTAGCAGCAATAGAAACACACAAGAATATGATTGACGGACTACTAGGAAGTGGTGGTGGTGGTGTGGTGGGCGATCACAAATCCGTCAAGCAAATCTCAAATTCTTACCAGTTCTTACCCGGCAGCGGTGGTGATCGGCAACCGATGTAGTCAAAACTCTCAAAGCTTGGATAGAGCGATTACGGGGAGAGTCAAGCGCACGATGTAGATGTATGTGGAGCTGTGAAGGCTTATAATATGGTAGCAAAAGGGTCGACAATAATCAATTCGAGAGATGCAAAGTTGAATAAGCGCTCACGACAGATCTTGTCTTTGGTCCTAGGCTAGACCGTGCTAGAGACGCGAGCCTAGAACACTAACAAAATCACGGCGCTGCTGCGGAAACAACGGAAAAGCACACTCTGGAATTTTTTTTTCGCTTTTTTTTTTTTTTTTTGCTCTTTTTTTTTTTTTTTTTTTTGCGAAAAATCACTATAATGGCGAGTGTCTCAAAACTCTTCCAGTCAAAGCGACGGGATGGGCACGAAATTTTTCGACCAAAATTTTTTTTTTTTGCCGGACCCAAAAAGCTGAAGCAGGTCAAAAAAACTTTCTATCTATAACGGCGATTGTCTCAATCCACTTAGAAACATCTATTTTTTTTTTTTCGAAACCTACTCCGGCAAGGAAAACACGAATCGGAAACTAGATGGATCTCGAAAACAATCCTAATATGCAAGGAACTTCGGATTGGTGGTGGATATATGGTGGTGGTATATGACAATGGTGGTGGTATATGGTAGCGGTGGTGGTATATGGATACGGATTGGTGGTGGTATATGGATCACGGATTGAGCTGTGGCGGATAAGCAATGGTGGTAGATGGCAAGGCGATGATGATGGTGCGGCGGCGTGACAACTTATGACCGAACTCGAAACTCTAAAAGACTAGACTCTAAGACCAGCAACTTGACACGACGATGCAACCGCAAATTCAACAAAGCAAAACCCTAAAAAGATTATGCAAAGGCTCAGATTGGTTCGGATATGATGAACTAACCCAAATTTTTTGTGGCTTTTCACGGACTTTAGGTATGAAGAACAGACTCGATCTAATCTCTGAAAACTGTAAAATCTCACCGAGCAACCTGAAAATCGATACCACTTGATAGAGGCAAAGGTGTCCGATGTTTCGATGAGATGGTGGCTATCGTTTACGTGGGAGTCGACCTTGGCGATCCGACTACGATCGTCTTGAGGCGTCGCGCCTTAGCAATCGCTAAACCAACTTCCGAGGGTTATTGACCACGCGGAGCATGATCAACGACCACGGGGCTGTTTCCTGCGAGCAAGCGAAGAACAAGCAAGAAACTGAGATTGCAATCTGGATATTGCGAATATAAGATGAAAGCTTTATTGATCAAGGTGGGGTTACTGTGGCGCCTTTATGCAGTCGTTGAACACAAGCGAAATCTGCGAAGTTGCAGCTATGGCGAACTTTTAATCTAAACAAAACCCAAGGTCTAAGCGGTGCCCTAAGGGCTGTATATATGGAGGAAGAGAATTTCGTGGCCCTTGGTGGAGGGTCCAAATCAACCCTAACTCTTGTTTCCCACACATACGGACTCTAAAACAGCCTATACTTAAGTATTTCGAAATTACATGGGCCTGGCCCACTAATAAGGTGACGCAGCACCTAGAATAGCCTCGGGACGACATTTATGAAGTAGCATCTTGTATATTTCGTCCAAGGCTTCATGCACCCATTATTGTGGCTTCAAAGTCCTGAAATCATCACTTGTAACTCCGTTCTTGTTCCCCTTAGCATGGCATTATCTCCATGCTTGTTCTTGCTCAATGTCCATCCTTCTCCAAGCTAGGGCCTTCATTTGTAAGCAAAACAAATGTATCCAATTTAAGCAGCATCATATTCTCATGAACATTAGAATCATTACCAAGAAACGAAAGTACGATAATTTAATTGGCGTCTTGCGAGCTCTAGTAATTGGTCCAAGATATGTAGCGATGAGGGGCTGTGGGTGTAACAATGGTATTGATGTCCTCATCGATGTCCTCATCATCCTAGAGCTCACATGCGCCAATTGAATTATCGGTACTTTCGCTTCTTGGTAACGATTCCAATGTTCATGAGAATATGATGCTGCTTAAATTGGATACATTTGTTTTGCTTACAAATGAAGGGCCTACCATGGACAAGAAAGATGAACCTTGGAGCAAGTTCAAGCATGGAGATGTTGGCATGCATAAGGGGAACAAGAACGAGTTACAAGTGATGATTCCAGACTTTGAAGCCACCCTAATGAGTGCATGAGGCCTTGGACGAAATATACAAGATGCCACTTCATAATATTCGTCCATAGGCTATTCTAGGTGCTGCGTCACCTTATTATTGGGCCAGGCCCATGTAATTTCGAAATACTTAAGTATAGGCTGTTTTAGAGTCCGTGTGTGGGGAAACAAGAGTTAGGGTTGATTTCGACCCTCCACCAAGGGCCACGAAATTCCTCTTCCTCCATATATACAGCCCTTAGGGCACCGCTTAGACCTTGGGTTTTGTTTAGATTAAAAGTTCGCCATAGCTGCAACTGATTTCGCTTGTGTTCAACGACTGCATAAAGGCGCACAGAACCCCACCTTGATCAATAAAGCTTTCATCTTATATTCGCAATATCCAGATTGCGCCTCAGCTTGCTTGTTCTTCGCTTGCTCGCAGAAACATGAAGTTGATCGTGTTCGCGCGGGTCAATAACCCCGAAAATGGTTTAGCGATTGCTAAGGCACGACGCCTCGCGACGATCGTAGTCGGATCAAGAAATTCCTCACGTAAACGATAGCCACCATCTCATCAAACATCGACACCTTTGCCTCTATCACACTAGTGTCGATGAAACTGGAAAATCCTTAGATCGGTTGAGGACCAAGAAATTCTCAAGTGAAGAACCTTACGATTCTGAGGTGGTGATGCAACTCATCGACACCCCTCCGCCCAAGCAAAAGAATCCGTTCTCAACCAAGCAAAAGTTCAAGGCTGAAGATTTCTTTGCCGAGCACGTGTTCTTCATCAATATAATCCCTATGATTACGCTCGAATTAGGAAGAGGCGCTTACGGACTGCCAGTCAAGCCAACTTCTATTCCTCGGTGCTTTTCAACAAGGACAAAATCTTGATCATGCCCATATTCCTCATGTGGATATGGAGTCGCTGCCGGGCTTTGAGCCCGTCCTAAGTGTTCTTCACGATGCAGGTCTCCTAAACTTCAGCGATATTTGTGATTGGAGCGAAGAGCTAATTCTTGAGTTCTATGCAACCTGCACATCACGGAGACGCTGAAGATGTAACTTCATGGGTCTTGGATTGGATGACCGAAAACACCCACTACAAGGCACCAGCAAGTGAATTGCTTCGTGCCCTACCATTCATCCTCCGCTTGATGGTGCACGTCGCATCTATGAAGAAAAGGAACTTTCAAATCACTATATGCAAGTCTTGATGAAGCCTTTGAAACCAAGGCAAGCTCAAGGACCAAATTCCTCGTCAAGGAATTATTATATGTGCCTCGAACAGTCTATCGAATTTTGACGAAGACTATGAGTCCTATCAAAGGTCACGACTCGAGCGATGAAGAAGTCGTTGGCATCATGAAGAATATGCTTTTCAACATCATCCATGGCGTTCCGTCAATTTCCATGATTTCTTCATGAGGACTCGGCTAACATTGCCATGTCACCTTTTGAGTGAAGCCTTATGCACCTTGGATTATGAGATTCATCGGTCAAGATCTTCACTTTGAATTACAAGGTGACACTTTGAACCACTGCAGCTACTACGCCCCGATTGAAGTCCTCAAGCGGCCAATTACCTCAGCTAATGAAAAGGGCAAGGCTATTTGCTGTGATAGATGAAGGCATTCGTCCATTGGATGGACAGTTTAGCAAAGCAGACATCTTACTCCACCAATGATGACTCGCCACACATGACTCGGCAGACAATACCTCGATTAAGCATAGTCCTCAAGCTCTCGCACCTGGGTGATGACTGATCGTGAGTTACTCCTCGGTCTTCATCGGAAGGTTGATCGCAATCACAAGTGGGTCAAACGTCGGTTTGGTACTCTTCTTTACAACCTGACCTCAACTCACAATGCGGTGAAGAAAAACCACTACTATCTTCATGAAACCTTCAAGCGCTTTTGGGCTATTCTTTCACATGTCTATAATGAAGAAGAACTGCAATCAATGGGACTCAAGGAAGAATTTGGTGGTCTGCACCTCCTCGAAGAAATTCAAAAAGTCAAAGTTCCTTCCTTAGTGGCCAGCTCCTATTCTTCATCTCGCGATCTTGATGAAAATGAAGATTTGGAAGACACTGCTGCTGGTCCTACTTGACAAACAACCCGACAATCTTTGGCGCTCCGTCTTCAACTTGAAATTCTTCAAGAGCGTTAGTCCTCGCCGATCCTTTTGGTCATTTGATGACAAAGGGGAGAAAATTGAGCTAGTCTTCAAGCGGGTCTAGTTTTTGTCTATATACGTATTTTATTAAGTTACAACTCTCGTTCTTCCGAAACCTTTTATTGGATCGAGTTGTAATCTTAAACCCGATGGTGCTTTGATACTTTTGATGCATTATGTTTTTGCTCTATGCTCGATTACGTAGTGTTGATATGCTCGATATTTGTTATGCTCGATCCTCATGAGCTCGTTGAAAATCTTCAAATCGATTTGGGATCGATACTCATGAAAAGTTTCAAATTCCTCATACGCATTGGGCTCGATACTCTTTATGCATTATTTTGCATGCTCGCATATCATCAAGCACCATATTTCATCATGCATTTCAAATTCCTCATATTATATGTCAAATGCGTGTATGAATTACAAGATATAGGGGAGATCTCCATGATTCAATTCTTCAAATGTGCATTGCCTCAAAAGCAAATTCCTCACTATGCACATCTTGAGGATTTCTTCTATATCTTGCAATCAAAATCCTCATTATCGGTGTTTACACTTCATATATTTATCCCGTTGAAAACTTAACCTATGTTGTCATCAATCACCAAAAAGGGGGAGATTGTAAGTGCATCTAGTGCCCCTTAGTGATTTTGGTGTATTGAAGACTTATAGGTTAAGTAACTAACGCGTTTGTGAGTGTACACAGGTCTATAAGTCTATGAGGAGTTTGATATTTACAGAGAAAGTCGACCCTAAAATGAATTTCTTCAATCAAGAATTTGATATTACGAAGACTTTACGAAGACTTTGAAAGTGAAGAAATTGGTGTGATTACGAAGACTTGGTAATCGCTTGAGGAATATGAAGCGTGAAGACTTTTGTTTTCGTAGTTTCATTTTCTCTTTCTTGAGTCATAGGAAACACCGTCTTGTTAAAGGGGTCGAGTAAATACTAAGGAAAAATTTCCATTTGATGCTCAACTCAAAATCCTACACCTACCAATCCCTTGAGTGAAGCTTTTGGAAATCTCATACAGATTCAGTCAATTTCTTGATGTGATGAGACGAAGCTCTTACGGTCGCCGAGAATTTTGTTCGGCGAGGAGTTAGGAATTTGCCGTCTGAATTGCCTACACAAGGAGAACATGATAGCCCGAGGAATTTGATGTTCAAATTTCCGACCGATTCTTGTCTTCTTCTTGCGCCACCTGTCCAAAACATCTTATCCACCTAACGGTCATATCATTGAAGGGCATTTATGTCTTATCATGTCGGGCTGCTCCCTAGGCTATAAATAGCGCCCCTACAACCACTAGTTGGTTGGCTGCTCCGAAGAACTTGACACTTGTCATTTGAGAGCAACCCATCCTCTGAGGAATTTGAGCGAAAATCATCAAGTGAGTAAAACCAAAAGTGAGGAAAAACCCAAAAACCAAACCCCTACAAACCCAAAGTGATTGAGCATCATCAAGAAATTGATCCTGCGTGGATCCGCGCTTTTACCTTTGAAGACTGTGCTTCTTCCAGACGGTTAGGCGTCACGGTCTAGAAACATCAAGAGGAATTGTGGATTGCCGGGTGACCAAGTATGTGAAGGTTTGGAAGTCGCTGAAGACTTACCACGAGTGATTGGGCGAGGTCTGCGTGACCTTAGTTCAAGGAGAATCTGGTGAGGACTTGGTGTCTGAGCTGCGTGCTCGATGGATCGGGTGTCCGGACTGCGTGTCCTCGAGTTTAAATACTCAGCCGCTCCAACCAGACGTACAAGCGAGACAGCAGTTGGAACTGGTCTACCAAATCATTATCTTCACCAACCTAATCGGTTCTATTTCCTCAACCCTTTCATTTCCTCATTCTTGTGTTGAGTGTTTGTCATATCTGTGTTTGAAGACTTTAATCAAGACTTTCTCAATTTCCTCAGTTCAATTTCTTGATCTGTTTGTCTTCATCTTGTGTTATCCTGTGATTACGCTTTTGTACTCTGTGATTGTCTTCATTTCATCATGATGACTATGCGATGAATCTGCTATGCTTACTTCGAGTACTTATTCCGCTGCATGTATTTCTTCGCTAAGGAATTTCCTCACCAGCAAATTCCTCAGTGAAGAATTTGTAAAATTCATAAAAATCGCCTATTCACCCCCCTCTAGTCGATATAACGCACTTTCACCGTCCTTTGCGATGATGAGTGGCGGTGTTCTTGATGTAGATACCAATATGATGGAGACTCGTCCCTAAGTAGCCGAAACACCTTAGGAAAGGGAAAAACCACAACTCAAAATCTCAAGGACAAAAGTCAAATGGTGGTAGCGGGAATGCGGTGGTGGTTGCAGAAGTATTGGTGGAAACCCGGTCAAAATGGGTTAATGTGGAAGGGTATGATGGGCTATACACGGTGTCGGAGTTGGAAGCACGGTCCCTAACTAGCCGAAACACCTTAGGAGACACAACTCACAACACAAACAAAATTGGGTTAAGTTGAGGTGGAATTGTATGTTGGGTAAGCCTATGCGGAAGTGGTGGTGGTTGTTGATGAAGAAGCAACCGTCCCTAAGTAGCCTAAACACCTTAGGAGACTCAAGTCACTACTCAAACAACCTCAAATGCTATGGGCATCAAAATGGGTTAGGTTGCGGAAGGCGATGGTGGTTATGCGGATGATATGGTGGAAGCCCTAGGCAAAGATGACAAAGTACCAAAAATTTGATGGTGTCAAAAGGTGGTAAAACCAACTTGAGGACCTCGGTGATGTAGGGTGGAACCCTAATCGGAGATCTTTCACGTTTGGAGGGGATCCTACGGGGAAAACGCGATGAACGGGTGGAAGAACACAAGGAAACACACACAAGAGGAACACTAATCCGACAAGTTTCGATTACACAAGGGCTAGATCACCGAACACATAAGGTAGCACAAGATTCAAAATCAACAAAGGAAAGATACACGAGTAACCGATCTTCTCCGAGAGGAGGTGATGCGGAGCATCCAACGATCATCCCCATGTTCACTCGAGCCTACGCCATTGGACCTAAGGTGAACTAGCTCCTTTCCGAATCTTCCCTTTCCGCATGTGAGACATGGCTACTACCTGAGTCCGATATGATATGCATCATTAGGTGTCAAGAGGAGCCTTCCGAAGATACACGTGAAGGCGGACGAGCCGCCAAGTCCACGGATGAAGAGGACCACGGAAGCGAACAAGGTCACCCCCAGGCCCCGGACATCCGGCCTCCATGCCCCGGACATCCGCCCCCCCCAGCCCGGATATCCGGCACCTGGCCCGAAAATCCGGCGCCCCGCACCCGAATCGGCAGATGTGGCCGCACCAGCCCGGACATCCGGCCGGATAGCCCGGACATCCGGCGCCTCGCGAAGGCCCGGACATCCGGGCCGACGCCCGGACGTCCGGCCTCCCCTGCCTGCGTGCAGTGTATCCAGGACGTGTCCCATGTACCCCTTCGCCCCCGATACTATATATACTTCATCCCCTTCCTCTTTCTAGGGTAGCGTTGATTTAGCTCATTAGATAGAGCTTCGCTCATCCATACCGGATCTACTCCACGAGAGAGACCGCGGCCCCTCTTCGGAGAAGATCCACTTTGGATTCAAGACCCCCTCTTGGGTGGCCCATCAAGACCTCCTCACGGAGAAGAACGGCTACCGTTTGTATCGTCGTTTGTTGACCTTGAATCTTGTATCTCCCTTTGTGTTCATCGATCTAGCATTTGTGTGACCGAGTCCTTGTTGGTTGAGTGTTTTCCCTCGTTCCTCCACGTGTTTCCCTCTTGTTCTTCCGCGTGTTCTTCGTAATCCACCGTAGGATCCGCTCCAACGTGAAAGATCATCCACCGTAGGGTTCCGCCCTACATCATCTTGGTATCATGAGCCACGTTGATCACGTTTTTTGAGCCCCTACTCCGTGTTTTCTAGCTTGATTTTGTTGATTTCGTCCTAAATCCGAAAATCCCCACCAAAAATAGCCCCAAATTTTTTTTGTGATTTGTTAGTTTTGATGATGTTTTGTTGATTTTGATCCATGGATTTGCTTGGTTTCAAGTGGATCTAGCATCTCCCCAAGTTTCCCCATCTTTCCTCCACGAAATCTCTCCAATTTTGCCCCCGAAATCATCAATTTTCGCCCCAAAATCGAGTTCCTCGAGTTCATCCTCGGATTTGGAGCCTGGACATCCGGCCCGACCCGGGACATCTGGCCAGCCCGGAAATCCGGCCATTAGCCCGGACATCCGGCTCCTGGAGCGCATTTCGCACGTGGTTACGGACATCGGTCCGGAAATCCGGCCCGACCCCCGGATGTCCGGCCCCTGGGATTTCAGTTTTTTCCGTTTCACCGTTTCGTCCATAACTAATTCATCCGGAGTCCTACTTTGACGTTCTTTAGCTCGTTTTGAAGCTATTGACATCCCCCATCCCATAAAAATACTACTACCACCATTTGACTCCATCAAATTTTTGAAAATTTGGCAAGTTTGCCTAGGCCTTCCACCATATCATCCGCATAGCCACCACCGACTTCCGCAACCTAACCCATTTTGTTCCCCATAGCATTAGTGGTTGCTGGAGTAGTGATTCGAGTCTCTTAAGGTGTTTCGGCTACTTAGGGACGATTGCTTCTTCATCAACCACCACCACCACTTCCACATAATCTTGCCCACCATACACTTCCGACAACCCAACTTAACCCAATTATTGATTGAGCTTTTTCGAGTTGTGGCTTGTGTCTCCTAAGGTGTTTCGGCTACTTAGGGACGGCAACTTCAACAACAACACGTGTATAGCCCATCATTCCACTTCCGCATTGCCAAGTGCAAACCACCACCGCATTCCCGCTACCACCATTTTGACATTTGACGTTTGAGATTTTGAGTTCGCGGTTTTTCCATTTCCTAAGGTGTTTGACTGCTTAGGGACGAGTCTCCATCATCTTGGTATCTACATCAAGAACACCGCTACTCATCATCGCCGGACGGTAACCTCCATATCATCTTGGTATCGTGGTATCCCTCCATTGTATATTCCCCTTGCCATTGCATTGTTAACCCCTAGCCTTACTTTTGCGTTACTTGCCTATCGAGACTAGCCATTTGAGTATTGTCGGCAACGTTACTTGTGCACATTAGTGATCATACTTCCCATAGCATATATACCATATCATTGTGGTGCATATATTGGTATCATATCTTGGTCACAAGTTTGTTCCCGCATATACACAATTGCTATCTTGGTTTGTGCATTGTGCAAAGTGGCCATACAAAAAAAAGAAATAAAGCTTTTAAGCAAAAGAAAGAGAGCAAAGAAGCTTGTAAGCAAGTGCCATAGCATCATACCACATTGCATATAAGATTGTCATATCCGATCATCTTGGATCATCTTGAGAGAAACACCGGGAACCATAATACATAGCATACTTGGGATAGAAGTTTATCCATTTTGCATCTTATAGGTTGTGCACAAGTGTCGTATCCGCCTATTGAGCAATCGTGCTAGCATCTCTCTTGAGTTGTGCAACACGAGCGTTTTCCGTGGATTCCACATTTTGTGCTCATTCCTTGGTTGCACGACCCCATTTATCTATCCGTGTGTGTGTTTCCGTGTGCCATTCTTTGCTATTGGTCCATTTGTTTCACTTGCGAATTTGTGAATCTCTTTCAACATTATTGACTCTTGCTAACATTTTGCATTAAATTTTTGTGCCACTATCCTCACCGAGCTCCTCCATAAGCTTTAATTGTGTGGGTGTGAGAACCGACAAGGATTGGTACCAATAGTGCTATTTCATTGTCCGCATTTGAGTGAACTTGGTTCATTGTCAACATCGGTCAAGGTACATTGGTATAAGTTCTTCTCTTTCTCCCACTCATATTTGCTCGAGTCTTGTGATGGATAGGCAAGGCATTTCCTCTTCGGTCCTCGACAACAACGACGGCGTGAACAACTACATCACCAAAGAGTCTATCTTCGATCTACAACGACAAGTGCAAGGCACACAATCAAGATTGCGAGAGCGATCGAGAACATCTCCATCGACATTCATCACTCCAAGCAAGGAGAAGGGACTACTTCGACAAGAAGCTTGCCGCACATAAAGAGGAGCAAGATGCAAGGATGGAGAAGATTAGAGCCTTGATCAAGTCTACTTCCCTTCGTCATCTTCAAAGGCGGCGACATTCAAGCCACAAGTCTTGAAGCGCTGAAACGACCCAAGTGCAAATCGTCCTCGTCCACATCTACATGATTTACTACCATCACGTTCGTGATCAACATCGCCATGAAGGGCAAGTCACCTCCAAGCATCATGTGCACGACGACGACGAAACGCCAAGGAGCTCAAGCACGACAACGACATCATCATCATGACGATGCTCCACAAGCGCAAATGCACAAGTCCCAACAAGCCCTACTTCACGCCAAGTCGAAGCTTCATAAGCACAAGAGAAGACCGCGAGGCGAGCACCACCAAGGCGGCGCTACGGCTACAACAACCACTTGACATCTTCACCAAGTGTTCTCAAGGCATCTTAAGCCTTTGGACGTCACAGCATCTTCGCCTACTTCCCATGTATACGCCTACATCGACTTCATCAAGTCCAAGGCGACCACCTCGAGCGAGGGCGACACTTCCATCTTGGAAGCCCCTCAAGGAAGATGGCGAGCATGGGAAACTCCTTCGGTCATGGAGACGAGCTATGAGGTGCCATATCATATGGGCCTCCAACACCAAGGCGGTGACAAGGCAGTCGCGCAAGGGCCATCCCTTCGACCACGGCGACGCGCGAACATCTTCAACAACATGAAGACGATGCCCACATTGGACTCATACTCCGAGTCAAGCTCTGCGACCGCGCATGGAGACATTTGCACCTACATCTCTCGGCACCCACATATGTCGAGATGCCCCAATTGCCATGTGAGGAGAGCCACCACCCCATGAGTGACATGGTGACTCCACCATACGTGACATTGAGAGCATTTCCTATGAGAGGATGAGTGTGACCACCACTAGCCCCACACATGAGAGCATGCCACACATCCTATGTGAGGTTGAGCGCCATTTGAGTGACTCCACCCACCATACGAGTGACAGCATCCTTGAGGGAGTGAGTGAGCCACAACACTTAGTGAGTGAGGTAGTTGACACGGCACATGAGGCCACTATGATTTCTAACGACTTAACCTCTACTCCTAGTGTGTTTTCTTCTTTGGTGCTAGGTCTCCTACATGACGACATGCCTATCCTCGACGAGTCCATCACTACATTGGAGACGACGATGGCCATGGTGGACGATGATACACCCCCCCACATGGTTCCATCAAGATGAAGATGACAACGAATGGATCGTTGACACCTCACCTACAACACATGAGCGATGCTCCAAAGGTAACATAGGTGATGGTGCTTCTCTTGTCCCACTAGTGAACTCTCTTACCATCGATTGCTCCCATGATGTTGACCCACCTATTACCATGCTTCATGCTAGTGAAACTTCTTCATGCCTTGACTTACCTATTTATGATGAATATGATGATGAGCATGTTGAGTTGCCTAGTTGTGATGCTATGCTCCATAGGACATCTTGTGAAAATTCTATTGGTCACTTCATGTTTGACAATCCATTGAACTTGTCATATGATATGAGTGAGATCTCCCATATTGCATCATTTGAATCTCAACATAGTAACTATGCATGCCCCATTAAAATCAATCCCATTTGCACTTATGGCATAGATGACGAGATGATGGTCATTGGCTTTTGTTTCTCTTGTGATGATATTGCCATGCTTCGTTTACATGATTTGCGCAATTCATCTACTATGTCATGCCATGAACACATTGATCCAAATATGCATTGTTTTGGATATTGTCAATATTCTCCATCTGATGTTTCCATTAATGCTCATGAGGAGACCCCCATAGTTTCCTCATACATGTTTGGAGATTTTGATTCATCCCATCCTTTGCATGATTTCCATGATTGCTTGCACCATATGCATTCCATGAATAACAATGCTCTAGATATTTCTCATGATGCATTACATCCTTTGAGTCTCCATTATGCCATACATAATAACAAACCTATCATGATGGATGACATGTTTCTATATCACGCATCTCATTTATTTGAGCATTGGCTATTTTGTGCTAACCGACACATGCATGTGCGCATCATGATGGATGATGTGTACATCTACCAAGCACACACAATTTTCCCTTAATCTTTGTTTTGTGTAGGTACTCACGTATGCTCGTCAACTTCTCAATCCCAAGAGTTGACGAAACGAGCTCTTGAGAGCAACGATGCTTTGGGATCCCGTGGACTATCTTTACCACCGTTCCCTTCGCGCAAGGACTACGCGCATCTCTTCTACTTGGCTCTCACACGGCTATGGGCTATTTACCACTTCTCACGTTATGCTCATTTTACCGTGTTCACTTTGCATGCTATGCTTGCTTCTATGCCTTTGCCATGCAATTGTGACCCTTGCTTGCATATACCCATGATTCACCATTATGATACTCCTATGTGTATTTGCATGCTTGGTGGAGATCCTAGTCACTATTGTCATGATTTCTTTGTGACCCATGATATTGATGCTTGTTGTGTTGGGAGAGTCATGATGCCCCATTGCTATTTACACATGGCCTCTCGCCAATACATTCATGCCATTCTACTCATATCTTGCTTTCATGCTTGTGCTATGTCATGTGCATTATTCATGCCCACTATTTGCACACACGACATGCTCGCCATGATTCCTCCTAGTATGTTGCATCTTCGCACTACTAGTTTGCTTGACTTGATCTCTATGATTGCTAGCTATGTTGCATCACCCATGTTCCACTATCACTTGCTTTCTTGGGTTGATGACATATATGTTCATGCCTCTCACATGATATATCTTGTGTATTGTCGCTTGCCTCCTATAGTTGCCCCTATGCTTAATGACCTTGGAGACTTGGACACTTCACTTGTGATGCATGCTTGTTTGATTGAGCCTCTTGTATTTGGATGTTCTTACATCATATGCCTCCATACTTTGAAATGCTCCCTTGTACTTTCTTATGATGAGCATGATGCATACACTTGTTCGGTATATTACCACACGAATGATAGGTTTTGCACTTGCGCTAACCTCATTTATTTTTCCGAGTGTTTGTCATGTTCTTTCATTTTGAAGAATTCACAAGGCATTACCGTCATGAGACATATTGGTTATGTGAAGGCATACATGATGTGCAACTCCAACATCTTCCGGAACATTCATAAGGTGAACTCCTTCTCTTTGAGCCATCCTCAAGTTTGCATATTGGATGGGTCACTCTTTCATTGTTGTTTCCTTCTTGTTGTCTACATGATACATCTCGCAAACGGAGGAGCGACATTGGAGATTGGCTATATGGACCTTTACATTGAGGAGCGCTCGGACTTATTGGATGCACCTTCGGTTTTCCACTCTTGCCACAACATCGAGCATTGGTATACCAACACCTCCATATTTGTTGATTGTGCTCATACTCATGCTCGATGGGCATATCATACTCAACACAAGTTTGCACCATATGCATGGATTGACTCACATTATGCTTGCCTTGTTGCATCTATTTCCATGACATCCATGATATATGAGCTTGTTCACTTCCTTAGCAAATTTTTTGTGATCTTCCTTGATGGCATATTCATACATCATGATCATATTGCCTACCATCAATTGCATGATAACATAATCATATTGAGCATCCATTGCCATATTCATGCTATTGATAAACCGTCTCACTATGACATCATTTTGCACCGTGGTTGCATTACTCCCATGAATGCTTTTGCTCCCATGAATGATTTACATCTCATTCCATATTATCTTGCTAAGCTTCATGTGCTTTGTCATGAACAATCTTGCCTCATGGACTCATTCTTACATGATGGACACTTTGTGTGCGCTAACCATTGTATTTCTGAGTGTCGTTTGTGTTTGCTCTCTTTGCATGTCTACCATCCCGACGACACCTTGGAGTACTTGTATTGCGCAATGTCTTCCACTTCGTCCTACTACAAGTCCATCCACGACAACCGTTTCCATGGCGATGAGGATTTCGATCCGAGGTCGGATCTTTCCCAAGGGAGGGGAGATGATGCGGAGCATCCAACGATCATCCCCATGTTCACTCGAGCCTACGCCATTGGACCTAAGGTGAACTCGCTCCTTTCCGAATCTTCCCTTTCCGCATGTGAGACATGGCTACTACAGAGTCCGATATGATATGCATCATTAGGTGTCAAGAGGAGCCTTCCAAGATACGTGAAAGCGGACGAGCCGCCAAGTCCACGGATGAAGAGGACCACGAGGCGAACAAGGTCACCCCGGGCCCGGACATCCGGCCTCCATGCCGGACATCCGGCCCCCCAGCCGGATATCCGGCACTGCCCGGATATCCGACTGCCCGAAATCCGGCGCCCGCACCGAATCGGCGGATGTGGCGCACCAGCCGGACATCCGGCGGATAGCCCGGACATCCGGCGCCTCGCGAAAACCGGACATCCGGCCCGACACCCGGACGTCCGGCCTCCCCTGCCTGCGTGCAGTGTATCCGGGACGTGTCCCATGTACCCCTTCGCCCCCGATACTATATATACTTCATCCCCTTCCTCTTTCTAGGGTAGCGTTGATTTAGCTCAAGTTAGAGATAGAGCTTCGCTCATCCATCGGATCTCCTCCTCGTGAGAGACCGCGGCCTCTTCGGAGAAGATCCTATCGGATTCAAGACCCCCTCGTGGGAAGATCCCCTTGTGGATTCAAGCCCTCCTCGCGGAGAAGAACGGTTCCTTTGTATCCTCTACCTTTGTTGACTTTGGATCTCGTGTATCTCTTTGTGTTCTTTGATCTAGCATTTGTGTGACCGATTCCTTGTTGGTTGAGTGTTTTCCCTCGTTCCTCCCCGTGATTTCCTCGTGTTCTTCTACTCGTTCTTCGTGTCTCCCCGTAGGATCCACTCCAAACGTGAAAGATCGACGCTATAGGGTTCCACCCTACATCAGGAGGCCTTGATGGGGTCCACCCTAGAGGGGGTCTTGAATCCGCTTGGGGGATCTTCTCCGAAGAGGTCGTGAACTCCGAGGAGAAGTACCAAGTGGATGAGCAAGGGCTCTCACACCAAAGATGAGCTAAACCAATGCTAACCCTAACTAGGAGGAGGTGGGAGAGTATTTATAGTTCTGGGACGAAAGGGTACAGACCTCGGCCAGTGGCTCTTCATGAGCAGGGCCGGGAAGTTCCGGCGCCGAAAGGTCGGGCAGGGTCCGGCCTAAGCCAAGAGTTGGCGCGGTGGAGCTGGGCTGGCTTCCGGGCCGGAAGGTCGGGCGGGCGGAAGTTCGGGGCGGAAAGTCGGGCCGGTTCAGGCTGGTTCGGGCTAACGAGAATGTTGGCAGGCCGGGCTGGTCGATGTCGTCGGGGCGGAAGCTCGGGTGGGTCGGATGTTCGGGGCGGAAGTTCGGGTTGTGGCGGAAGTTCCGGGCTGTCGAGAGAGTTGGCGCTGTCGTTTCTTCTTCACTCTGGTTCCTTGGCTTCAACGTTGTACCGATCACGCATAGTGTCTCGGACTTAGGTAGTAGCCATGTCTCCTTTGGAAGGAAAAGGGAAATCGAATAGGAGTGATGTAACCTCGGATTGAATAGCACGAGCTCTTGCTCTTGTCATGGGTCCACTTGGAGCTTGGATAGTTGATGGAAGGTCCATGGGGATGACCGAAGGATGCTCCGCATCATATCCCCCCTTGTGAAAGATCCGACCTCGGATCAAGATCTTCATCACCATGGTACGGCGCGAGGTCCTTGACGTTGAAAATGTCGCTCACACTGTACTTGTCTCGTGGTAGGTCGATCTTGTAGGCGTTGTCGTTGTAGCGTGCTAGCACCTTGAAAGGTCCATCGGCTCGAGGGAGAAGCTTGGACTTGCGTTCATTCGGGAAGCGGTCCTTGCGAAGGTGTAGCCACACTAGATCACCAATGTTGAAGACCATGGGTTGTTTGTTGACGTTGAGCTTGGTCGCTAGTCGTTGTACTTGGCGCTCGATGGTTTGTCTTGTATCCTCATGCATCTTCTTGATGTAGCTTGCACGTGCACTTGCATCCATGTTGGTGCGCTCTTGTAGAGGAAGTGGTAGAATGTCCAATGGTGACAATGGGTTGAAGCCGTAGACGATCTCGAAGGGGGACTTGTCGGTAGTCGAGTGTGTTGCGCGATTGTAGGCATACTCGGCGATGGGTAGACATGCCTCCCACTCCTTGATGTTCTTCTTGATCAAGACGTGAAGTAGAGCGGAGAGTGTGCGGTTCGTCACCTCCGTTTGGCCGTCGATTTGAGGATGGTATGCGGATGAGAACAAGAGCTGGATTCCGAGCTTGGCGCATAGGGTCTTCCAAAAGTAACTCAAGAACTTGATGTCACGATCGGAGACGATTGTCTTTGGTACTCCATGGAGTCGCAAGATTTCCCTACAAAAAAGATTTGCAATATGTGAAGCATCGTCTATCTTGTTGCAAGGAATGAAATGTGCCATCTTGGAAAATCTATCCACAACAACAAACACGGAATCCTTTCCATTTTGAGTTCTAGGCAAACCAAGTACAAAATCCATGCTAATGTCTTCCCAAGGTTGATAAGGGATACGAAGAGGCATGTAAAGACCATGTGATTGAGCTTTAGACTTAGCTTTGCGGCATGTAGAGCATCGGTTGGTGAAGCGTGAGACGTCGCGGAACATCTTGGGCCAAAAGTAGTTCTTGGAGAGCGTGGCGAATGTCTTGTCGCGTCCAAAGTGTCCCATGAGTCCGCCTCCATGAGCCTCTTGCAAAAGGAGCAAACGAAGAGAAGACTCGGGAATGCATAGTTTGTTAGCTCTCATAAGATAACCATCCTTGATATAATATTGTTCCCAAGAAGTATGCGTCGAACACTTAGCATAAGGAATAGCAAAAGATGGGTCATTAGCATACAAGTCTTTTATGTGCTCAAAGCCTATAACATTCAACTCAAGTTTAGTGACAAGCGTGCATATGCGTGAAAGTGCATCGGCAACTACATTTTCCTTACCCTTAATGTACTTGATGACATAAGGAAAAGATTCAATAAATTCACTCCATTTGGCATGACGCTTGTTCAATTTAGTTTGGCCTTTTAAGTACTTAAGCGTTTCATGATCGGTATGGATGACAAACTCATGAGGTCTAAGGTAATGTTCCCAAACATGTAGCACACGCACTAGAGCATATAGTTCCTTGTCATAGATGGGATAGTTAAGTTGAGCACCGGTGAGTTTTTCACTAAAGTAAGCAATGGCTCGTTTTTCTTGCATCAAAACTCCTCCAATTCCGGTACCACTTGCATCACAATGAACCTCAAAAGTTTTGTCAAAATTGGGCAAAGCAAGAATCGGAGCATGAGTAAGAATAGACTTGAGCTCTTCAAAAGCGGTGGATTGCAAAGATCCCCAAACAAAAGGAGTATTCTTCTTACTCAAGGCATGCAAAGGAGCAGCAATTGTGCTAAAGTTTTTCACAAACCGATGATAAAAACCCGCAAGACCAAGAAAGCTACGCACTTGTTGCAAATTGGTGGGTTGGGGCAAGTTTTAATTGCTTCAATTTTAGATTCATCAACATGGACACCCTTTGAGGATACAAGAAAACCCAAGAAAACCACTTTGTCAACACCAAAAGTGCATTTTTTCATGTTTGCGTAAAGACTTTCCTTGCGAAGGGTTTGCAAAACAGCCCTAACATGATCAAGATGTTCTTTCATGGTTTTGCTAAACACAAGAATATCGTCGAAGTAAACCATGACAAAGACTCCAATATATGGGCGAAGCACATGCTGCATAAGACGCACGAAAGTACCAGGTGCCTCCGATAGACCCATAGGCATCAATAACCATTCATACAAGCCAAATTTGGTTTTGAAAGCGGTTTTCCATTCATCACCCTCTTGTATGCGAATTTGATAATAGCCACTTTTAAGATCAATTTTTGAGAAAAAGTTGGCTCCACTAAGTTCATCAAGTATATCATCTAAGCGAGGAATGGGATGCCTATAGCGAACGGTAATAGCATTTATAGGTCTACAATCGGAACACAAGCGGAAACTTCCATCGGGTTTAGGCACAAGTACAACGGGAACGGCACAAGGGCTTAAGCTTTCACGTACATGACCGTTGTCGATTAGTTGTTGTACTTGCCTTTGAATCTCCTTTGTTTCTTCGGGATTCACTCGGTATGGAGCTTTGTTTGGAAGTGGCGCTCCGGGGATGAGGTCGATCCGATGTTCAATGCCTCGTAGAGGAGGTAGACCCGGAGGTAGCTCATCGGGGAAAACATCTTGGAATTCCTGCAAAAGAGATTGAAACACTAAAGGTAGCTCATGAGAGGTGTTAGTTGTTGGCTCTCCATCCTTGCACACAAGGACAAAGTGCATCACACTAGGTGGGTTCTCACACACTTCTCTCATCTCACTTTTGGTGGCAAATAGGATGAGGTTTTTCTCTCTAGGCGAAGAGGCGCTCAAGTTTGGCTTGTGGCTCTCACTCACTTTTTGGTGGATCACTTTCTCACTCTTTTCTCCATGATGGGTGGCTTGCTTGTCGGCTAACACTTGACTAGGAGACGTAGGTCGTAGCAGATATTCCTTCCCTTTCATCTTGAAGCTATAGTGATTGGTACGCCCGTTGTGGAAGACACCACGGTCGAATTGCCATGGTCGACCAAGAAGGAGGTGGCAAACGGTCATTGGGACCACATCACACTCCAAAGTGTCCTCATATGCACCGATTTTGAAGGAGACTTGGACCGTATGCTCGACTCGTATAGTGCCGGAGTCACTTAGCCATTGCACCTTGTATGGGTGTGGGTGCTTCCTCTTGACCAATTGAAGCTTGGAGCATAGTTCTTCACTTGCCAAGTTGTGGCAACTACCTCCGTCGATGATGACCTTGACGGATCTCCCCTTGATGCCGACCTTTGTGTGGAAGATGTGGCATCTTTGGTCGTCTTCTTGTTGATGTTGAAGAGTTAAGACCTTGGAGACCACGAGAGCGGGGCTCGAATCCTCATCACAAAAGACTTGATCATCTTCATCTTCGTTCACACGCCGGTGCATGGCCACTTGCTCAAGAGCTTCCATCTCCTCTTCACTCATTGAATCATAGGTGCCATCGTCGTTGAGGATCATGGTGCGCTTGTTGGTGCATTCGTAGGACTTGTGGCCTCGGCCGCCGCAAGTGAAACACTTGAAGGAGCTTGTCTTGACGGTCTCGTCGTTTGGAGTATTTGATGAAGTACGCGGCTTGAAGTTGCTCGTAGTAGGAGGAAGACGACTTGAACTTGTCGAAGTTTTCTTGTAACTTGACTTGTCGTTGTTTGTAGAAGGTTTGTTTGATGTAGATGTTGGAGGACTTGTTGAAGATTGGTTGTTGGAGAAGCCGTACGTCTTGGACGAGTACTTGGCGTACTTGTAGTCATCTTGCACTTGACGTTCCGCCTTTGTAGCTTGACGCACGAGCTCAATGAGAGTGGAGTAGGGTTGGAAGTCGGCGATCTTCTTGATGGGATGATTGAGTCCATTCAAGAAACGTGCCATTGTTTGCTCATCATCTTCCTTCACATTGGCTTGAATCATGGCTATCTCCATTTCCTTGTAGTATTCTTCAACACTCTTTGTTCCTTGCTTGAGAAGTTGGAGTTTCTTGGAGAGGTCGCGGTTCTAGTATGTTGGCACAAAACGTGCTCTCATGACATCCTTCATTTGAGCCCAAGTGGTGATTGGAGGTTCACCTCTTGCTTGTCGTCGCTCAATTATTTGTTCCCACCATATGAGCACATAGTCTTGGAACTCAAGTGAGGCCATAGCGATCTTCTTCTCTTCCTCATAGTTGTGCAAACGAAAGATTTTGTCGACCTTCAATGCCCATGAGAGGTACTCTTCGGGGTCATTGCTTCCATTGAACTTGGGCATGGTGAATTTGAGCTTTCCATATCGGTGCTCTTCATTTTGTTGTGGTCGAGGATGACGACGCCCTTGACGTGGATGACAATCATCTTCTTGTTGCTCTTGGTGTGGAGGAAGTCCATGATCAACTTGCTCTTGTTGAACGTGAGGTTGAGGTGGAGCTTCACGATCTTGTAGAGGAGCTTGAGGGACTTGACGTTGCACACGTGGTTGGTAGTTCCTCTCTTGGTTTTCTTGTCGAAGGGCTTCCTCTTGATTGCGCCGTTCGCGATTGCGATTGGCGATGGCTCGACTTGAATCTTGAAGGGCATGTTGTGCCTCAAGAGCTTGCGCTTCTCGTTGTTGTTGTTGAAGACGTTGAGCCTTGGCGTCTTGTTCGTCTTGATGTAGATGCGCTCGTTCTTCCTCTTGGCACCTTAGTTGTTGTCGTTTTTGAGCTTGGGCAAAAGCGGCTTGGTTTGATTGAGGACGAGGGACTTGCTCATCGACTTGCTCTTGTGAATGCTTGTCATGTAGCGGGTTGCGAGATGCATGACGGTCTTGACGCGTGGCTCGTCGAAGGGTGTTCGATGACGGTGTACTTGAGTCGTAGAAGGTGTCATCGGAGTGTCGACTCGAGCGGCTCCGTCTTGATGATGACGAAGTGGAATGATGTCGGTTCCTCATCAAGGCGCGGATCTCGTCCATTCTTGCATCATTCTCTTGTTTGTGCGTGTCGAACTTGTTGTCGAAGTAGTCCCTTGTACGCTGCTCGGAGAGTCGCAAGTCGGTGGCGAGGTTGTCGATGCGGTCGCTCATTGCTTGTTGCTCTTGATGTAACGCTCGTTGTGCACCAAAGAGGTGGCTCTTGGTGACGTATGATGACATGTCGTCGTCTTGCTCGATGAAGAGTGGGTTGTTAGAGGTACTTGGCCTATCCATCATTCCAAGCAAAAATATGTGAGTGGTAGAAGGAGAAGATCTTATATCAATGTACCTTTGACCGATGTTGATGATGAATCAAGTTCACCCAAATGCGGACAATGAAATAGCACTATTGGTACCAATCCTTGTAGGTTCTCACACCTACACAAATAAAAGCTTATGGTGGAGCTTGGTGAGGATGGTGGCATAAAATTTGATGCAATTGTAAGTGAGATTCAATAATGTTGGAAAAGATTCACAAATTTGCAAATGCAATAAATTGACCAAGCAAGTAGGGGTACACGGGAACACACTCGCAAATAGATTAGTGGGATTGTGCAAACCAAAAGTGAGCCAAAATGTGGAATCCACGAAAATGCTCTTGTTGCACAATACTAGAGAGACGCTAGCACGATTGCATAATAGGAGGATACGGAACTTGTGCACAACCTACTAGGCAAAAATGCAACTATATCTATCCCACGTATGCTATATGTATGGTATTTCGGTGCTATGATCCAAGATGATCCAATATGACAATCTTAATGTAGTATGATGCTATGGTTTTTGCTCAAAGCTCTTTGCTTATCTTTCCTCTTTGCTTAAAAGCTTGGGTGGCTCTTTCACTTTTGAGCTCTTTTCTCATGAAAACTTCACGAACCAAGATAGCACTTGTGTATGCTATGACAACTTTGTGACACACAAATGGATCCCAAGATATGCACCACGGTGGTATGGTATGTATGCTATGGAGTATGATCACTAATGTGCACAAGTCACGTTGCCTGCAATACTCAATGGCTAGTCTCGATGGGTAAGCAACGCAAAAGATGGCTATGATGTTTATAAATGCAATGGCAAGGTTTGGACAAAGATGTCGTCGAGATTACCATCCTTGCTTACGATAGAGGTTTCAAACGGATGCTAATGTGGACGATGATGTGATGCATGGTCTTCAGTACGTTGGCGAAGATGCCGCTGCACCGTGGTCGAAGTTGCCGAAGAAGCGGGGGTCACCGAAGATGCGCGACCTTTCTGTCTAGGCCGGAAGTTCCGGGCAAGACGGAAGGTCCGGGGTCCGGAAGTTCCGGGCTGGGACGGAAGGTCCGGGGACCGGAAGTTCCGGGCTGGGCCGGAAGTTCCGATGGTCGGGATTCTGCCAAGAACAGGGACTTCGGGATCGAGGGTTTGGGCGGAAAAATTGGGAGAAAAACCCAAATTCTGAGGGGAAAAAGAAGGCGTTAGAAGGGAAGAAGGGTAAGGATGCTAGATCCACTCGAAGCAAAGCAAATCCACGGATGAAATCAAACAAAACTTCATCACACCAACAAATCACAAAAAAATTGGGGCTATTTTTGGTGGGGAATTTTCGGATTTATGACGAAAACAACAAAATCAAGCTAGAAAACATGGGGTAGGGGCTCAAAAAACATGATCAACGTGGCTCATGATACCATATGATGTAGGGTGGAACTCTAATCGGAGATCTTTCACATTTGGAGGGGATCCTACGGGGAAAACGCAATGAACGGGCGGAAGAACACAAGGAAACACACACAAGAGGAACACTAATCCGACAAGTTTCGATTACACAAGGGCTAGATCACCGAACACATAAGGTAGCACAAGATTCAAAATCAACAAAGGAAAGATACACGAGTAACCGATCTTCTCCGAGAGGAGGTCTTGATGGGGTCCACCCTGGAGGGGTCTTGAATCCGCTTGGGGGATCTTCTCCGAAGAGGTCGTGAACTCCGAGGAGAAGTACCAAGTGGATGAGCAAGGGCTCTCACACCAAAGATGAGCTAAACCAATGCTAACCCTAACTAGGAGGAGGTGGGAGAGTATTTATAGTTTACGGACGAAAGGGTACACGGCCTCGGCCGGTGGCTCTTCATTGGGCAGGCCGGAAGTTCCGGGCTAGGCCGGAAGTTCCGAGCGCCGGAAGGTCCGGGCAGGGTCCGGCCTAAGCCGAGAGTTGGCGCGGGTGGAGCTGGGCTGGCTTCCGGGGGCCAGAAGGTCCTGGCAGGCCGGAAGTTCCGGGGGCCGGAAAGTCCGGGCTGGTTCCGGGCTAACCATAATGTTGGCAGGCCCGGGCTGGTTGATGTCGTCGGGGGCCGGAAGCTCCAGGTGGGCCGGAAGTTCCCGGCTGTCCAGAGAGTTGACGCCTGTCATTTCTTCTTCAGCTCCTAGTTCCTTGGCTTCAACGTTGTACCTGATCACGCATAGTGTCTCGGACTTAGGTAGTAGCCATGTCTCACTGGAAGGAAAAGGGAAATCGAATAGGAGTGATGTCACCTCGGATTGAATAGCACGAGCTCTTGCTCTTGTCATGGGTCCACTTGGAGCTTGGATAGTTGATGGAAGGTCCATGGGGATGACCGAAGGATGCTCCGCATCACTCGGGCACGTCGATAGCTTCAAAACGAGCCAAAGAACATCCAAATCGGAGTTCGGAGTGAAAAGTCATGATGGGTGAAGAAAGCTGATGCCGAAATTCTGTGCAATGTTTCGGGTTAGGCCGGAAGTTCCGGGGTTAGGGCCGGAAGTTCCGGGCTCCGGAAGTGTAGCGACCAGACCCGAATGGATCAAGTCTCGTGCTCGATGTCATCCTGGATCGATGTCTTGACACCACACAAGATTTCAAGGATTTATAGCGAGTAGCAATCACACACTTATTACATCGTTGTCCACAAGGAACTAAATACAATAATATGGCTTAAGGCCATCTAATAATAACAATGGAAGGCTTGGAAGATAAGTGAGTCCATCAACTCCATCGGCATCACTGAGTATAGAACCACGACCTAACACCTTACTGTCAATGCGAAAAGTCTCATAGCGTGAAAGTTGCAGCCAACAACGGTCACACATGGAATATCTTGGCAATGTAACATATAGAGAGTAATGAAACAACAAGCCTATACTACATGCATATATGGTGGCGGTAAGACTCTCTGGTTACATTTTGCATAAAGCTAGTTTTTCCCTACAACAAAGGAAATAATTTTATTTAACTATCATGGTGGTTGTTAAACATTGAGAATGGTTGACAGATCCTCAATCCCAATTAAAAGTACTCATCAAATCCCAATAACTTTTATTAGAAGTAACATGTTGAGATTCACATGATATTCAATTACCAGATACTCAAAACGTCCATAACCGGGACACGGCTAATCATGATTAGTTTATACACTCTGCAGAGGTTTGCGACTTTTCCCCACAAGACTCGATCGCCTCCGCTTGGTTCTCGCACTACATGGTGTTTGAGAAGCGGATGACCGAGACATAGTCTTTCAGAAGCGCTAGCACCTTACATGTGGGTAGACCGTACCAACCTACATCCCCTACATCAGCTAGCCTACCCGTAAGAGTTCGCACAACTTAGTCAACTACGCCAGAGCCCATAATTGGCTTGTGGCTGCACACGGAAGTTTCCAGTTTGAATAATCTTATGATCCCTTAGAGCACAGGTGGCGGTCCAAAGAAATCTGAGCAAATCTGATAGAAACCAGTGCCTCAATCCACCCAGATGTGTGTTTAGGTTGCCACCTTAGATAAACCATTAATTAACAATCTCACATCTGTCATGGATATTCACTCACCCAATCCACGTCTACTAGCATAGCATGGCATAATAAGCAAACGTAGAAGTAACTCCCAAGGTTTCATAAGTAAACAGGTAATAGGTACTACCTCAATCTACTTCCCAATCCCACAATTTAATTAGATCCTAAACATGCAAGGGTTTGAGGGTTTGATCTAATGCATAAAAACTGGGTAGTAGAAAAGGTATGATCAAGTGTTACTTGCCTTGCTGATGATCCGCGAGACCTAGAGATTCGAAGTAACAAGCGGCGCACTCCGGGTGATCTAACGCAGACAAACAACAAGCATACAATAAGTACTCATCTAATGCACGGGAAATCTCGAATAAAAGATCTAACGGAGAGTTCAACTTAAGAACCCTGGTTGCAAAAGAATGGAATCAAATAAAGCATCGAAAGTCGAAACTCGAGAGAGAACGACTCGGTTTAGCAATCTGAAACTAGGTCAAAATTTTATAGTAGCAAAACTCGTGTAAGTAGGTTAGTCGGAACGGCAGTTTCATAACGAAACTCAAGCGCTTGAATCACCCGATTCCGATAAACGAGAGAAAATAAACAGATTTGAAAATCGAATCGAAATCGAATCGAAATCGAAATCGAAAAATAACGGATTAAATCCGATTAAAAGAAAACGACGAACAGATTAAACAGCGGACGTTAGTTAACAGAACTAATCCAACGAACACGTTCATTGAAACGAGCGGTTCGGTGAGCGTTCACTAAATAAGAAAACCGAAAATAAAATAAACCAATCTAGGTTTTTAAAAAAACGAACGTCATGATAAAACCGGATCGGGTTTTCTAAAAAAACCGGACCGGGGGTAGTGGCGGCTACCTCGATGGCTCGCCGGCTGGGCTCCGGCCTCCGTGAGTGGCGGCGGGGTCAAGCGAGGGGCGTGAGGCGGCGGGGGCGGGTGGCGACGCGGCGGCGGCGGCAATGACAAAGAAAGGGCGGCGGGGCTCGGGCGGCTTCGGCGACGGGCAAGGGATGAGGAGAGGGGGGTGGCGGGGTTATATAGGAGGGCGGTGCCTTGGGGAGGGGGCAAGCCAGGGCGGGCGGGTCCGAGCCGACACGGCAGGCGCGGCGTGGTGGCGGGACTCTCCCGAGCCTTGAGGAGGGGAGATGGGCAGCAAGCGGCGGGCCGGGCCGACTGGGCCTTGGCCCAAAGCCAGCGCGCTGAGGTTTTGTTTTGTTTTTTTCTAAACAAAACTAAACGAAAATAAAATCAAACCAAACGGACTCCGAATTTAATAAAATTAATTTTCCCCGACTCCTAAAAATGAGTCGAACAAAATGAACTTTAAAAACGGGGCAAATATGCATATTTTTAAAATGCTCTTTTTTTTGCCTAAAGCAAATAAATCCTCAAAACCAAAATTTGATTTATTATAATATCTTCATTTTTTTCCTAAATGTTGGGAAAGTCATATTATTCCCTCTCTTAAATTTTTATATCGGAAAAACCTTATGAAGATAATTAAATAAATCCAATTGATCCTATTTTCAAAATTTGAGAAATCCCAAATCTGAAAATAATGAAACTTCCAACTCTCTCAGAGGGTCCTTGAGTTGCGTGAAATTTTCTAGGATCGGAAAATGCGAGAAAATATGATATGCATGATGACCTAATGTATAACATTCCAAATTGAAAATTTGGGATGTTACAGGAAGTTCCGGGGGGTGGTCAGAAGTTCCGGGGGTCGCGGAAAAAGTGCGGGTAGTCCGGGGATTTTTGGGGTAAACATTCTGCTTAGCCCGAAAGTTCCCTGGGTAGGACGGAAGTTCCGGGGGACGGAAGTTCCGGGGGTCGTGGAATTTCTTCCGGGACGAACCATAAATTCCAGATCTGAGAACGGGGGCGGAAAAACTTGATTTCCCGGGGCAAAATTGGGGATATTTTGTGGATGGAAAGGGGGAAAATGATGGGGAAACCTAGATCCACTTGAAACACAACGAATCCATGGATCAAAATCAACAAAACATCATCAAAACCAACAAATCACAAAAAAATTGGTGCTATTTTTGGTGGGGATTTTCGGATTTAGGACAAAATCAACAAAATCAAGCTAGAAAACAAAGTGATGAGGACATCAATACCATTGTTACACCCACAGCCCCTGCTGCTATACATACTGGACCAATTACTAGAGCTCGCGCACGCCAATTGAATTATCAGGTACTTTCGTTTCTTGGTAACGATTCCAATGTTCATGAGAATATGATGCTGCCTAAATTGGATACATTTGTTTTGCTTACAAATGAAGGGCCTACCATGGACAAGAAAGATGAACCTTGGAGCAAGTTCAAGCATGGAGATGTTGGCATGCGCAAGGAGAACAAGAACGGAGTTACAAGTGATGATTCCAGGACTTTGAAGCCACCCTAATGAGTGCATAAGGCCTTGGACGAAATATACAAGATGCCACTTCATAATATTCGTCCATAGGCTATTCTAGGTGCTACGTCACCTTATTATTGGGCCAGGCCCATGTAATTTCGAAATACTTAAGTATAGGCTGTTTTTAGAGTCCGTATGTGTGGGAAACAAGAGTTAGGGTTGATTTGGACCCTCCACCAAGGGCCACGAAATTCCCCCTCTTTCTCCATATATACAGCCCTTAGGGCACCGTTTAGACCTTGGGTTTTGTTTAGATTAAAAGTTCGCCATAGCTGCAACTTCGCGTTTCGCTTTGTGTTCAACGACTGCACAAAGGCGTCCACAGAACCCCACCTTGATCAATAAAGCTTTCATCTTATATTCGCGATATCCAGATTGCAATCTCAGTTTCTTGCTTGTTCTTCGTTTGCTCGCAGGAAACAGGCCCTCGTGGTCGTTGATCGTGTTCGGCGTGGTCAATAACCCTCGGAAGTTGGTTTAGCGATTGCTAAGGCGCGACGTCTCGCCTGTTCGTAGTCGGATCGTCAAGGTCGACTCCCACGAAACGATAGCCACCATCTCATCGAAACATCGGGACACCCTTGCCTCTATCAAGTGGTATCAGATTTTCAGGTTGCTCGGTGAGATTTTACGCTTTTCAGAGATTAGATCGAGTCTGTTCTTCATACCTAAAGTCCACGATAAAGCCACACAAAAAAATTAGGGTTAGTTCATCATATCCGAACCAATCTGAGCCTTTGCATAATCTTTTTAGGGTTTTGCTTTGTTGAATTTGCGGTTGCATCGTCGTGTCAAGTTGTTTGGTCTTAGAGTCTAGTCTTTAGAGTTTCGAGTTACGGTCATAAGTTGTCACGCCGCCGCACCATCATCATCGCCTTGCCATCTACCACCATTGCTTATCCGCCACCGCTCTGAATCAGTATCCATATACCACCACCAATCCGTATCCATATACCACCACCGCTACCATATATCACCACCACTGCCATATACCACCACCATATATCCACCACCAATCCGAGTTCTTCTCATATTAGGTTTGTTTTCGAGATCCATCTAGTTTCCGATTCGTGTTTCCTTGCCGGAATTTGGGGTTGCATCGTCGTGTCTAGTTGCTGGTCTTAGCGTTTAGTCTTTTAGATTTTCGAGTTCTGGTCATAAGTTGTCACGCCGCCGCCGCACCATCATCATCGCCTTGCCATCTACCACCATTGCTTATCCGCCACCGCTCTGAATCCGTGTTCATATACCACCACCGCTACCATATACCACCACCGCTGCCATATACCACCACCATATATCCACCACCAATCCGAGTCTTTTCATATTAGGTTGGTTTTCGAGATCCATCTAGTTTCCGATTCGTGTTTCCTTGCCGGAGTAGGTTTCGGAAAAAAAAAGAGTCTGGAAACCACCCTCCGTTTAGGCCCAAAATTTCAAAACGCACTTGTCGAAAAATTTTCGGCTATCCTGTTTTAAGTGTTTCTAAGTGTATTGAGGCGATCGCCGTTATAGAAAGTTTTTTGACCCGTTTCAGTTTTTGGGTCCGGCAAAAAAAAAAAAAATTTGGTCGAAAAATTTCGTGCCCATCCTGTCGATTTGACACAGGAAGAGTTTTGAGACACTCGCCATTATAGTGATTTTTCAAAAAAAAAAAAAAAAAAGCCGCAAAAAAAAAAAAAGCAAAAAAAAAAAAAAACGAAAAAAAATTTCCAGAGTGTGCTTTTCCCTTGTTTACGTGCAGCGCCGTGATTTTGTTAGTGTTCTAGGCTCGCGTCTCTAGCACGGTCTAGCCTAGGACCAAAGACAAGATCTGCGTCGTTGAGCGTTTATTCAACTTTGCATCTCTCGAATTGATTATTGTTGACCCTTTTGCTACCATATTATAAGCCTTCCAGCTCGAGATACATCTACATCGTGCGTTTGACTCTCCCCAGTAATCGCTCTATCCAAGCTTTGAGAGTTTTGACTACATCGGTTGCCGATCGCCGCTTTCTTCTTTGGTAAGAACTGGTAAGAATTTGAGATTTGCTTGACGGATTTGTGATCGTCCACCACACCACCACCACCACTTCCTAGTAGTCTGTCGAATCATATTCTTGTGTGTTTCTATTGCTGCTAACCATGGCAGGATCACAAGCCGATTTAGACCGACCGGGAGAACATGACAAACAAAGCGCTACATGATAAGTTTCAACAAATGATGAGTGGGCGGTGGACGATGTGCTAAATAGATTTGAAGAGGCCATGGAGAAGATAGATGGCATTGAGAAGGCGGTCAAACAAAGCTCGATAACAAGTTTAATGAATTGCTCGCTGCCTACCACCACCACCACCGGCTGCACCTAACGCACTCTACTACAACAACATGGACTACCTCCACATCGCTAAACAGCCCTCCGCCGAAGCTTCCCGTGTCCCTCTTCACTGGCCAAGCTGCTGGTGCTGCTTGTTGATACATGGCTCCTGCTGCTGCGGTGGGGAGGATGATTATGTAAGAGCTTACGAGGATGAGGTTGATCAACATCGAACTACGTGCAACCACCAGCACCACAACCACCAGTGTCGTCCACATGCAAATAATGGCAATGTTCGGGCTCCCCTTCAGTACGAGATCATGACCATCTCCTAAACTGAAATTGAATATTCCACCATTTGAGGGTAGATATGTTCCTGATATATATCTTACTTGGGAGTTAGAAACTGAACAACGATTTACATGTTTACAATATCCTGAGGAGAGACGTGTTCCTGCTGCTGTTTGTGCTTTCACTAGCTTTGCATGTGTTTGGTGGTCTGAACATTGTAGATTATATCCTGTTCCAGCTACTTGGGCTGCTTTGAAAACTGCTATGCGTACTCGTTGGGTTCCACCATATTATCAGCGTGAATTACTTCAAAAATTGCAGCGCTTAAGACATGGAACAAGTTCGTTATTAATGATGGTTTTGTGTTCCGTGCTAATAAGCTATGCATTCCTGCTAGCTCTGTTCGTCTTTTGTTGTTGCAGGAGGCGCATGGAGGAGGATTAATGGGACACTTTGGCGTGAAGAAGACGGAGGATATACTTGCTACACATTTCTTTTGGCCAAAGTTAAGACGGGATGTTGAGCGTTTTGTAGCTCGCTGCACTACATGTCAAAAAGCTAAGTCACGACTCAATCCTCATGGTTTATATATGCCTTTGCCTGTGCCTAGTGTTCCTTGGGAGGATATATCTATGGACTTTGTTTTAGGTTTACCTCGAACAAAGAAGGGGAGGGATAGCATATTTGTTGTCGTGGATAGATTCTCGAAAATGGCACACTTTATACCATGTCATAAAAGCGATGATGTTGTTAATGTTGCTGATTTGTTCTTTCGTGAAATTATTCGCTTGCATGGTGTGCCAAATACTATTGTTTCAGATCGTGATACTAAATTTCTTAGCCACTTTTGGAGATGTTTATGGGCTAAGTTGGGGACTAAACTGCTTTTAGTACTACTTGTCACCCCAAACTGATGGACAAACTGAAGTAGTCAATAGAACATTGTCTACTATGCTTAGGGCTGTTTTGAAGAATAATAAGAAAATGTGGGAAGAATGCTTGCCTCATATTGAATTTGCTTATAATCGCTCATTGCA
Organism: Aegilops longissima; assembly: GCA_021605205.1. NCBI lineage: Eukaryota > Viridiplantae > Streptophyta > Magnoliopsida > Poales > Poaceae > Aegilops > Aegilops longissima. The sequence continues at coordinate 26,068 of JAHIAM010003444.1, read as the reverse complement.
TTCTACTACTAAGATGTGCCCTTTTGAAATTGTGTATGGCTTCCTACCTCGTGCACCTATTGATTTGTTGCCTCTTCCATCTTCGGAGAAGGTTAATTTTGATGCTAAAGAACGTGCTGAATTGATTTTAAAATGCATGAGTTAACTAAGGAAAACATTGAGCGTATGAATGCTAAATATAAACTTGCCGGAGATAAGGGTAGAAAACATGTTGTCTTTGCACCGGAGATCTTGTTTGGTTACATTTATGTAAGGATAGGTTTCCTAATTTGCGCAAATCAAAGCTAATGCCACGTCTTGATGGTCCATTTAAGGTGTTAGAGAAAATAAATGATAATGCATATAAACTTGAGCTGCCTGCAGATTTTGGGGTTAGTCCCACTTTTAACATTGCAGATTTGAAGCCTTATTTGGGTGAGGAAGATGAGCTTCCGTCGAGGGCGACTTCATTTCAAGAAGGGAGGATGATGAGGACATCAATACCATTGTTACACCCACAGCCCCTGCTGCTATACATACTTGGACCAATTACTAGAGCTCACAAGACGCCAATTGAATTATCGGTACTTTCGCTTTCTTGGTAACGATTCCAATGTTCATGAGAATATGATGCTGCCTAAATTGGATACATTTGTTTTGCTTACAAATGAAGGGCCTACCATGGACAAGAAAGATGAACCTTGGAGCAAGTTCAAGCATGGAGATGTTGGCATGCGCAAGGAGAACAAGAACGGAGTTACAAGTGATGATTCCAGGACTTTGAAGCCACCCTAATGAGTGCATAAGGCCTTGGACGAAATATACAAGATGCCACTTCATAATATTCGTCCATAGGCTATTCTAGGTGCTACGTCACCTTATTATTGGGCCAGGCCCATGTAATTTCGAAATACTTAAGTATAGGCTGTTTTAGAGTCCGTATGTGTGGGGAAACAAGAGTTAGGGTTGATTTGGACCCTCCACCAAGGGCCACGAAATTCCCCCTCTTTCTCCATATATACAGCCCTTAGGGCACCGCTTAGACCTTGGGTTTTGTTTAGATTAAAAGTTCGCCATAGCTGCAACTTCGCGTGCCGCTTGTGTTCAACGACCGCACAAAGCGCCACAGAACCCCACCTTGATCAATAAAGCTTTCATCTTATATTCGCGATATCCAGATTGCAATCTCAGTTTCTTGCTTGTTCTTCGTTTGCTCGCAGGAAACAGGCCTCGTGGTCGTTTGATCGTGCTCGGCGTGGTCAATAACCCTCGGAAGTTGGTTTAGCGATTGCTAAGGCGCGACGTCTCGCCCGTTCGTAGTCGGATCGTCAAGGTCGACTCCCACAGAAACGATAGCCACCATCTCATCGAAACATCGGGACACCCTTGCCTCTATCACAAAGGGTAGGGGCTCCAAAAACGTGATCAACGCGGCTCATGATACCATATGATGTGGGGCTAACCCGGTGTAGGCCGATCTTTCACGTTTGGAGTGGGATCCCTCGAAGAGCAGGAAGAACACGGGGAAGAACGGGGAGAAATCACAAGGGGAAACACTCAAGAACAAGTCCAATCACACATCCTCTAGACAATCAAACACAGAAGATCCACAAGGTACATGAACAACAAAGGGAAAGATACAAGGTAGAGTTCATCTCTGTGAGGAGGTCTTGATGGGGGCCGCCCAAGAGGGGGTCTTGATGATATATCCCGCAGGATCTTCTCCTAGATGGAGGTCTTGGCCTCCAATGGAGTAGTGGTCTCTCTCTCTCAAGAGTAGAGGTAGGAGCAAAACTCACCTAAGAATGAGCTATCATATTTGCTAACTCTAAAATGGAGGAGGGGAATGAGTATATATAGTAGTAGCCACGAAGGGGTAAGTGAGGGGTGAATGGGTACATGGGCCTTGGCCCGAGTCTCTGCAAGCAGCAGGGCGGAAGTTCCGGGACTGGACGGAAGGTCCGGCGCCCAGAGTTCCGGCGAAGGTCCCGCAGGTCCTGCTATCTAGACAGTTGGCACATTCTCGGACGGCTTCAGTGCAGCAGGGCCGGAAGCTCCGGGATGGCTGGAGGTTCCGGTGGCCGGAAGTTCCGGGCTTTCCAGAAGCTTGTCCACGCTTCTTCTTCCTTCTCTTCCACGCTTCCCTCACGGATGGTGTAGGTGATCCTTGGCGCTTGCACTCCTCCTCGTCATCCAAGAAGCTCCTACAATACCTATGCATGCACATCGAAGAAGTGTCAAGTAGTACACCATCCTCGAAGGGGTCAAGTGAGCACGTGTAAAGGAGAAGATTCACCTTTATGTATGAGAAGTAGAGGTTGCACGTGTCACTTGCCAAACGGACTCTTGACATGGTGATGACCGTAGGATGCTCCGCATCACAAGGTAGATTGTGCTCCTTGCATTTCGTGTTGTAGTCCGAAGATGGACATTTTGGTGATGTAGTTGTTCGCACCGTCGTTGTTGTCGAAGACCGGAGATGAAATGCCTTGCCTATCCTTCACAAGACTCGAGCAAATATGAGAGGGAGAAAGGGAAGAAATTATACCAAATGTACCTTGAACGATGTTGAAAATGGATCAATGATCACTCAATGATGTAACAAGGAAATAGCACAATTGGTACCAATTCTTGTCGGTTTCTCACACCTATACAAGTAAGGATTATGGTGGAGCTCGGTGAGGATAGTGGCACACAAATTTGATGCAAAATGTTAGCAAGAATCAATAATGTTGAAAGAGATTCACAAATTCTCAAGTGAAACAAGTAGACCAATAGCAATGAATGGCACACCGAAACGCACACACGGATAGATAAATGGGGCCGTGCAACCAAGGAATGAGCTCAAAATGTGGAATCCACCAAAACGCTCGTGTTGCACAACTCAAGAGAGACGCTAGCACGATTGCTCAATAGGCGGATACGACACTTGTGCACAACCTATGATACGGGGCTAACCCGGTGTAGGCCGATCTTTCACGTTTGGAGTGGGATCCCTCGAAGAGCACGAAGAACATGGGGAAGAACAGGGAGAAATCACAAGGGGAAACACTCAAGAACAAGTCCAATCACACATCCACTAGACAATCAAACACACAAGATCCGCAAGGTACATGAACAACAAAGGGAAAGATACAAGGTAAGGTTCATCTCCAAGAGGAGTTCTTGATGATATCCTAGATGGATCTTCCCACGAGGGGGGTCTTGATGATATCCCGTAGGATCTTCTCACATGGAGGTCTTGAACTCCATGGGAGTGGTAGTCTCTCTCTCTCAAGAGTAGAGGTAGGAGCAAAGCTCACCTAAGAATGAGCTATCATATTTGCTAACCCTAAAATGGAGGAGGTGGAAGAGTATATATAGTAGTAGCCATCAAGGAGTAAGTGAGGGGCGAATGGGTACATGGGCCTTGGCCCGAGTCTCTGCGCGCAGGCAGGGCCGGAAGTTCCGGGGACGGCCGGAAGGTCCGGGCGCCGGAGGTTCCGGGCGAAGGTCCGGGCAGGGTCCGGGCTATCCAGAGAGTTGGCACACTCTCGGACGGCTTCGGTGCAGCAGGGCCGGAAGCTCCGGGATGGCCGGAGGTTCCGGTGGCCGGAAGTTTCGGGCAACGGCCGGAAGTTCCGGGCTTTCCAGAAGCTTGTCCACGCTTCTTCTTCCTTCTCTTCCACGCTTCCCTCGCGGATGGTGTAGGTGATCCTTGGCGCTTGCACTCCTCCTCGTCATCCGAGAAGCTCCGACAATACCTATGCATGCACACGGGAGAAGTGTCAAGTAGTACACCATCCTCGATGGGGTCAAATGAGCACGTGTAAAGGAGAAGATTCACCTTTATGTATGAGAAGTAGAGGTCGCACGTGTCACTTGCCAAACCGACTCTTGACATCGTGATGACCGTAGGATGCTCCGTATCATTCCCTCCCCCTTGGAAAAGATCCGACCTCGGATCGAAATCTAAATCACCATGGGAAAGAGATGGCTTCGCCATGTAGAAGTGGTCGATCACCAAGTTCTCGTCATCTTGAAGCTTGAAATGGGCACTCTCCAATGTCGCACCGTCTCGTGATTCCTTCAAAAGGAGCAAGGAGAACAAACACTCGGAAAAACAAATGCGGTTAGCGTTAGTGCAAAACCAAGCATTCAAGAGGTGATTCACCCAACAAGTGTTGTCATCAAGCATAGCATATGGTGTGACAAAGGATTGTGACATGGCATGTAAGCATATCAATCGAGGACAAGCAAAGATATCATGGGGACAAGTATGCAAATGTGAGGTAGAGATGCAAATATGTGTGACAAGTTCATAGCAAGCATTCACAAATTGCTCAATGAAAGGTCTATGGTAGGCATAGGAATCATTCACAACACCGAATAAAATGAAGTATCTAAACACATGGGTCAAGTGCAAGACAATCCAAGCATAACGTGCATAGGGTGTAGTGAAGATAGTATGGCACTCAATACAATAGAATGAGCAATTGTTCATCATGTGTGAGGCAATAAATTCAAGCATGTGACAAGCAAAGGGACATGGCATATGTGAAGAAATGATATTGGTGCAACCAACCATATGATAGTAGCAAGTAGTCCAAGAATTGGATGCAACACACAAGGTATATATGTCATGAAGCATGGAAATGTGGCAATCATGGTTGAAAGCAATATCTCGAACATGCGTGCAAATGGTGCAAGCAACACATGAAGTATGATCCACAATATCCAAGCTCAAGAAGGATGTCACCTTGAAAGTGTGTCCTTGTGCATTCTTCACAATGCCGAAGTGGAAGCAAATACGGTGTAGAAGCGAGTCGTGGTAGAATGTATGAGGCTCGCTCTCAAGAGCTCGAATGGCTAATTCACGTGAAGTGGAAGTCGACACAAAGTCCAAGTATCCTACACATGCACAAAACAAAACAAAGAACGTATGCACACGGTAGATAAACACATCATCCATCATGATGGTTCTCATCTTTTGCACATAACCATTCGAAGCACAAGTGCATGAATAATATGATGCAACAATGGCAATATTCATGGCACTAGGTATATGGTGCAAAGAAGTAAGACAAGCATGTGATGCGGAGCATCCTTCGGTCATCCCCATGGACCTTCCATCAACTATCCAAGCTCCAAGTGGACCCATGACAAGAGCAAGAACTCTTGCTATTCAATCCGAGGTGACATCACTCCTATTCGATTTCCCTTTTCGTTCCAGTGAGACATGGCTACTACCCAAGTTCGAGACACTATGCGTGATCAGGTACAACGTTCAAGCCAAGAAACCAGGAGCTGAAGAAGAAACGACAAGCGTCAACACTGGACAACCCGGAACTTCCGCCTCAGCCCGAACTTCCGCCCCGACGACATCGACCAGCCCGGCCTGCCCACTTTCTGGTTAGCCCGAACCTGCCGGAACCCGCCCGAAATTCCGCCCGCCGACCTTCCGCCCCGGAAGCCAGCCCAGCTGCACCAGCGTCAACTCTCGGCTTAGGCCGACCCTGCCGGAACTTCCGGCGCCAAACTTCCGCCTAGCCCGAACTTCCGCCCCGCTGCAGTAGCCACTTGGGCCGAGGCCTGTACCCTTTCGTCCCAGAACTATAAATACTCTCCCACCTCCTCCTAGTTAGGGTTAGCATTGGTTTAGCTCATCTTTGGTGTGAGAGCCCTTGCTCATCCACTTGGTACTTCTCCTCGGAGTTCACGACCTCTTCGGAGAAGATCCCCCAAGCGGATTCAAGACCCCTTCAAGGGAAGACCATCAAGACCTCCTCTCGGAGAAGATCGGCTACTCGTGTATCTTTCCTTTGTTGATTTTGAATCTTGTGCTACCTTATGTGTTTGGTGATCTAGCCCTTGTGTAATCGAAACTTGTCGGTTTAGTGTTCCTCTTGTGTGTGTTTCCTTGTGTTCTTCCGCCTGCTCATCGTGTTTCCCGTAGGATCCCTCCAAACGTGAAAGATCGCCACCCTAGGGTTCCACCCTACATCATATGGTATCATGAGCCACGTTGATCACGTTTTTGGAGCCCCTACCCCGTGTTTTCTAGCTTGATTTTGTTGTTTTCGTCCTAAATCCGAAAATTCCCCACCAAAAATAGCCCCAATTTTTTTTGTGATTTGTTGGTGTGATGAAGTTTTGTTGGATTTGATTCGTGGATTTGCTTTGCTTCGAGTGGATCTAGCATCCCTACCCTTCTTAACTTTGAATTCCTTCTTTTCCCCTCAGGATTTGGGTTTTTCCCCCATTTTTTTCCGCCCAAACCCTCGATCCCGAAGTTCCTGTTCTTGGTAGATTCCCGACCCACGGAACATCCGGCCCAGCCCGGAACTTCCAGCCCCCGGACCTTTCGTCTTGCCCAGAACTTCCGGCCTAGACAGAAAGGTCGCGCATCTTCGGTGACCCCCGCTTCTTCGGCAACTTCAACCTCGGTGCAGCGGCATCTTCGCCAACGTACTGAAGACCGTGCATCACATCATCGTCCACATTCGCATCCGTTTGGAACCTCAACCGTAAGCAAGGACGGTAATCTCGACGACATCTTTGTCCAAACCTTGCCTTTGCATTGATAAACATTATAGCCATCTTTTGCGTTGCTTACCCATCGAGACTAGCCTTTGAGTATTGCAGGCAACGTGACTTGTGCACATTAGTGATCATACTCCATAGCATACATACCATACCACCGTGGTGCATATCTTGGGATCCATTTGTGTGTCACAAAGTTGTCATAGCATACACAAGTGCTCTCTTGGTTCGTGAAGTTTTGCATGAGAAAAGAGCTCAAAAGTGAAAGAGCCACCCAAGCTTTTAAGCAAAGAGGAAAGATAAGCAAAGAGCTTATGAGCAAGAACCATAGCATCATACTACATTAAGATTGTCATATTGGATCATCTTGGATCGTAGTACCAAAATACCATACATATAGCATACGTGGGATAGAGATAGTTGCATCTTTGCCTAGTAGGTTGTGCAAAAGTTCCGTATCCGCCTATTATGCAATCGTGCTAGCGTCTCTCTAGTATTGTGCAACAAGAGCATTTTTGTGGATTCCACATTTTGGCTCACTTTTGGTTTGCACAATCCCACTTATCTTTTGCGTGTGTGCTTTCGTGTACCCCTACTTGCTTGGTCAACTTGTTGCATTTGCAAATTTGTGAATCTTTTCCAACATTATTGAATCTCATTTACAATTGCATCAAATTTTGTGCCACCATCCTCACCAAGCTCCACCATAAGCTTTTATTTGTGTAGGTGTGAGAACCGACAAGGATTGGTACCAATAGTGCTATTTCATTGTCCGCATTTGGGTGAACTTGATTCATCATCAACATCGGTCAAAGGTACATTGGTATAAGTTCTTCTCCTTCTACCACTCACATATTTTGCATGGAATATGGATAGGCCAAGTACCTCTACCAACCCACTCTTTATCGAGCAAGACGACGACATGTCATCATACGTCACCAAGAGCCACCTCTTTGGTGCACAACGAGCGTTACATCAAGAGCAACAAGCAATGAGCGACCGCATCGACAACCTCGCCACCGACTTGCGACTCTCCGAGCAACGTACAAGGGACTACTTCGACAACAAGTTCGACACGCACAAACAAGAGAATGATGCAAGAATGGACGAGATCCGTGCCATGATGAGGAACCGACATCATTCCACTTCGTCATCATCAAGACGGAGCCGCCCGAGTCGACACTCCGACGACACCTTCTACGACTCAAGTACACCATCATCGAACACCCTTCGACGAGCCGCGCATCGAGACCGTCATGCATCTCGCAACCCGCTACATGACAAGCATTCACAAGAGCAAGTCAATGAAGAAGTCCCTCGTCCTCAATCCAATCAAGCCGCTTTTGCCCAAGCTCAAGAACGACAACGACTAAGTCGCCAAGAGGAAGAACGAGCGCGTCTACATCAAGACGAACAAGATGCCGAGGCTCAACGCCCTCAACGTGCCCTTCAAGATTCAAGTCGAGCCATCGCCAACCGCAATCGCGAACGACGCAATCAAGAGGAAGCCCTTCGAGAAGAAATCCAAGAGAGGAACTACCGACCACGTGTGCAACGTCAAGTTCCTCAAGCTCCTCAACAAGCTCGTCAAGCTCCACCTCAACCTCAAGTTCAACAAGAGCAAGTTGATCATGGACTTCCTCCACACCAAGAGCACCAAGAAGATGATTGTCATCCACGCTAAGGGCGCCATCATCCTCAAGACAACAAAATGAAGAGCACCGATAAGGAAAGCTCAAATTCACCATGCCCAAGTTCAACGGAAGCAATGACCCCGAAGAGTACCTCTCATGGGCATTGAAGGTCGACAAAATCTTTCGTTTGCACAACTATGAGGAAGAGAAGAAGATCGCTATGGCTCACTTGAGTTCCAAGACTATGTGCTCATATGGTGGGAACAAATCATTGAGCGACGACAAGCAAGAGGTGAACCTCCAATCACCACTTGGGCTCAAATGAAGGATGTCATGAGAGCACGTTTTGTGCCAACCTACTACAACCGCGACCTCTTCAAGAAACTCCAACTTCTTAAGCAAGGAACAAAGAGTGTTGAAGAATACTACAAGGAAATGGAGATAGCCATGATTCGAGCCAATGTGAAGGAAGATGATGAACAAACAATGGCACGTTTCTTGAATGGACTCAATCATCCCATCAAGAAGATCGCCGACTTCCAACCGTACTCCACTCTCATTGAGCTCGTGCATCAAGCTACAAAGGTGGAACGTCAAGTACAAGATGACTTCAAGTACGCCAAGTACTCGTCCAAGCCCTACGGCTTCTCCAACAACCAATCTTCAACAACTCCTCCAACATCTACATCAACCAAACCTTCTACAAGCAACGACAACAAGTCAAGTTACAAGAAAACTTCGACAAGTTCAAGTCATCTTCCTCCTACTACAAGCAACTTCAAGCTGCGTACTTCATCTTCTACTCCAAACGATGAGACCATCAAGACAAACTCTGATGAGCACATCAATACCATTGTTACACCCACAGCCCCTGCTGCTATACATACTGGACCAATTACTAGAGCTCGCGCACGCCAACTAAATTACCAGGTACTTTCGTTTCTTGGTAATGATTCTAATGTTCATGAGAATGTGATGCTGCCTAAATTGGATACATTTGTTTTGCTTGCAAATGAAGGGCCTAGCTTGGAGAAGGATGAACATTGGAGCAAGAACAAGCATGGAGATGATGGCATGCGCAAGGGGAACAAGAACGGAGTTACAAGTGGTGATTTCAGGGATTTGAAGCCACCATAACGGGTGCATGAAGCCTTAGACGAAATATACAAGATGCCACTTCATAAATTTCGTCCAGAGGCTATTCTAGGTGCGGCGTCACCTTATTATTGGGCCAGGCCCATGTAATTTCGAATACATAAGTATAGGCTATTTTTAGAGTCCGTATGTATGGGGAAACAAGAGATAGGGTTGATTTCGGACCCCTCCACCAAGGGCCACGAAATTCCCCCTTTTCCTCCATATATACAGCCCTTAGGGCACCGTTTAGACTTTGGGTTTTGTTTAGATTAAAAGTTCGCCATAGCTGCAACTTCGCGTGCCGCTTGTGTTCAACAACCGCACCAAGCGCCACAGAACCCCACCTTCATTAATAAAGCTTTCCTCTTATATTCGCAATATCCAGATTGCAATCTTAGTTTCTTGCTTGTTCTTCGCTTGCTCGCAGGAAACAGGCCCTCGTGGTCGTTGATCGTGTTCGCGTGGTCAATAACCCTCGGAAGTTGGTTTAGCGATTGCTAAGGCGCGACGCTCTCGACGTCAGAGTCGGGTCGTCAAGGTCGACTCCTACTGAAAACGATAGCCACCATCTCATCGAAACATCGGGACACCTTTGCCTCTATCAAGTGGTATCAGATTTCCGGGTTGCTCGGTGAGATTTTACGCTTTTTTCAGAGATTAGATCGAGTCTGTTCTTCATACCTACAGTCCACGAAAAAGCCACAAAAAATTCGGGTTAGTTCATCATATCCGAACCAATCTGAGCCTTTGCATAATCTTTTTAGGGTTTTGCTTTGTTGAATTTATGGTTGCATCGTCGTGTCAAGTTGCTGGTCTTAGAGTCTAGTCATTTAGAGTTTCGAGTTCGGTCATAAGTTGTTACGCCGCCGCACCATCATCATCGCCTTGCCATCTACCACCATTGCTTATCCGCCACCGCTCTGAATCCGTATCCATATACCACCAGCACTCCGTATCCATATACCACCACCGATCCGTATCCATATACCACCACCGCTACCATATACCACCACCATATATCCACCACAAATCCGAGTTCTTCTCATATTAGGTTTGTTTTCGAGATCCATCTAAATTCCGATTCGTGTTTCCTTGCCTGCGTAGGTCTCGGAAAAAAAAAAGAGTCTGGAGACCCCCGGGCAGTTTTTAGGCCAAAATTTCGGCGACCGAAAATATTTTTTCCCTATCCTATTTTTAGGCTGTTCCGAGTCTTTTGAGACACTCGCCATCATAGTGATTTTTGGTCGCACTTTTTCATCGTCGCTGCCCTGATTTCAAAAAAAATATTTTAAAAAAATTGCACTCCATCCCGTCGGTTTGACCAGGAAGAGTTTTGAGACACTCGCCATTATAGTGATTTTTCGCAAAAAAAAAGAGGAGCGCAAAAAAAAAGAGCACAAAAAAAACATAGCGAATTCTTTTTTCTAGAGTGTGCTTTTCCCTTGATTCCGTGCAGCGCCGTGATTTTGTTAGTGTTCTAGGCTCGCGTCTCTAGCACGGTATAGCCTAGGACCAGCCAGATCATCAGTCGTTGAGCGCTTATTCAACTTTGCATCTCTGAATTGATTATTGCTGACCTTTTTTTGCTACCATACTATAAGCCTTCCCAGCTCCACATACATCTATGTCGTATGCGTTTGACTCTCCCCGCAATCGCTCTATCCAAGCTTTTCGAGTTTTGACTACAACGGTTGCCGATCACCGCCATCTTCTGGGTAAGAACTGGTAAGAATTTGAGATTTGCTTGACGGATTTGTGACACCCCACCACCACCATATTCCAAAGAGGGTCAGGATCATATTCTTGTCTATTTCTATTGCTGCTAACTATGGCAGGAACACAAGTCGGCGAGATTGATCGGGAGAACATGACGAACAAAGAGCTTCATGATAAGTTTCAACAAATGATGGGTCAACAGTGGAAGACGTGATGGCCAGTTTTGGAAAGGCAATGGAGAAGATGGATGACATTGAGAAGTCAATTGACACCAAGTTGGATGCCAAGTTTGATGAATTACTCAAACGCCTCCACAACCAGTTCTACGCCGGTGACACAAGAGGGCGAGCACAATGAGTTCCTATTGAGCCAGACAAAATTCGGGTGCCGCTGCTATCGATGTTGGTGCTTCAGTAGCTCCTGCTGTTATCGCAGAGATGGAGGACTATTACGAGGATGAGGTTGACCAAAATCAGAACTACGTGCAGCCACCAAAGACCACCAAAGGTCGACCTCGTGTATATCTTCGCAACGGTAGGCTGCACCACCACCTCCGATGCGAGATCATGACCATCTCCCTAAACTGAAATTGAATATTCCACCGCTTGAGGGTAGATATGTTCCTGATATATATCTTACTTGGGAGTTAGAAACTGAACAACGATTTACATGTTTACAATATCCCGAGAAGAGACGTGTTCCTGCTTGTTTGTGCTTTCACTAGCTTTGCATGTGTTTGGTGGTCTCAACATTGTAGATTATATCCTGTTCCAGCTACTTGGGCTGCTTTGAAAACTGCTATGCGTATCGTTGGGTTCCACCATATTATCAACGTGAATTACTTCAAAAATTGCAGCGCTTAAGACAAGGAAAAATTCTGTAGAAGAATATTATCGGGAATTACAAACTGGCATGATTAGATGTGGTATTGTTGAGGAGAATGAAGCTATGCTTGCACGTTTTATGGGTGGATTAAATAAAGAGATTCAGACCATTCTAGAGTATAAGGAGTATACTAATATCACTGTTTATTCCATCTTGCTTGTAAAGCTGAACGTGAAGTGCAGGATCGACAAGCATTGGCGCGAACTAACTTTTCTCGCAGGTCGACCTTCATCATGGACACCACGCATCATCTACTTCCACCGCACCATCACCTCCTTCAAAGCCACCTCCAACCGTGATACAAGAAAGCAGGCACAACTACCACTATCTGCCAAGAGCACACCAGCTGGGCCTGCGCAGAGCTCTTCTTCTTCCATGGCGTCAATAGGGCACACAAGTGATATTATTTGTCGTCGTTGTAAGGTAAGAGGACATTATGCGAGAGAATGCAAATCTCAGCGTGTGATGATTGCTACTGAGGATGGTGGGTATGAGTCCGCTAGTGACTATGATGAGGAGACTTTGGCTCTTACTACACATGAAGAACATGGTGGAGATGATTCTGATCATGAGACGCAATACATGGCTCCTGAAGACGCTGACAGGTATGAATGTTTAGTTGCTCAACGTGTTTTGAGTGTGCAGGTCACACAAGCTGAGCAAAATCAGAGGCACAATTTGTTCCATACAAAGGGAGTTGTGAAGGAACGTTCTGTGCGCGTCATCATAGATGGAGGGAGCTGCAACAATTTGGCTAGCATGGAGATGGTGGAGAAGCTATCTCTCACCACAAGACCACATCCACATCCTTACTACATCCAATGGTTCAACAACAGCAGCAAGGTTAAGGTAACACGTACTGTTCGTGTGCACTTTAGTATCTCTACATATGCTGATTATGTTGATTGTGATGTGGTACCTATGCAAGCATGTTCCTTATTACTTGGTAGACCATGGCAATTTGATAAAAATTATGTACACCATGGTAGAAACAATCAATATACTCTTGTTCATAAGGATAAAAATATTACTTTGCTTCCTATGACTCCTGATTCCATTTTGAAAGATGATATTAATAGAGCTAATAAAGCAAAACAGCATAAAAATAAGAGTGAAAATCAGATTGTGGCAAAAGAATTTGAGCAACAAATGAAGCCTAATAGTAAACCATCTAGTGTTGCTTCTGAAATTAAATTGAAAACTGCATGTTTATTTGCCACTAAATCTGATATTGATGAGCTAGATTTCAGCAAATCTGTTTGCTATGCTTTTGTGTGCAAAGAGGCATTATTTTCATTCGAGGACGTGCCTTCCTCTTTGCCTCCTGTTGTCACTAACATTTTGCAGAGTTCACGACGTCTTTCCACAAGACGTGCACCGGATTACCCCCCATTCGAGGGATTGAGCATCAGATTGACTTAATTCCCGGTGCATCATTACCCAACCGTGCACCATGCCGTACCAATCCAGAGGAGACGACGGAGATTATGCATCAAGTACAGGAGCTGCTCGACAAAGGTTATATACGCGAATCCCTTAGTCCTTGTGTTGTTCCTATTATTCTAGTGCCTAAAAAGGATGGTACATCACGTATGTGTGTTGATTGTAGAAGCATTAATAATATTACTATCCGTTATCGTCAGCCTATTCCTAGGCTAGATGATATGCTTGATGAATTGAGTGGCTCTATAATATTCTCCAAAGTTGATTTGCGTATTGGATACCATCAAATTCGTATGAAATTGGGAGATGAATGGAAAACAGCATTTAAAACTAAGTTTGGATTATATGAGTGGTTAGTCATGCCTTTTGGGTTAACTAATGCACCTAGTACTTTCATGAGATTAATGAACGAAGTTTTACGTGCTTTCATTGGACGATTTGTGGTAGTTTACTGTGATGACATATTGATTTATAGCAGATCTTTGGAAGAACATTTGGAACATTTACATGTTGTTTTTATTGCTCTACGTGATGCACGTTTGTTTGGTGATGTAGGGCGAAACCCTATGTGGGCGATCTTTCACGTTGGAGCGGATCCTACGGTGAATCACGAAGAACACGCGGAAGAACAAGAGGGAAAACACGGGGAAAACGAGAGAGAGATCACTCAACCGACAAGAAATCAATTACACAAGGGCTAGATCGGTGAACACATAGAGTGGCACTAGATTCAAGAACAATAAAGGTAAGGATACACGAGTAGTAGTTCTTCTCCAAGAGGAGGTCTTGATGGGTCCACCCTAGACGGGGGTCTTGAATCCGCTTGGGAATCTTCTCCGTAGAGGTCCTGATCTCCGAGGAGAAGTAGCCAAGTGGATGAGCAAAGCTCTCACACAAATATGAGCTAATCCTTTGCTAACCTAGAAAGGTGGGGAAGAAAGAGTATATATAGTCTAGGGGGCGAAGGGGTACAAGGGCTACGACCCCAAACAAAGTCAACACCCAGGCGTCGGACGTCCGGAGGTCACCGGTCGTCCGGAGGCTCGACATGGTCCGGACGTCCGGAGGTCTTCAGACGTCCGTAGATTCGGTTCGGGCGTGCGTCGGTCGGACGTCCGTAGGCGGTCGGACGTCCGTAGATTCCATTCGGGTGCCCAGCTGCCGGACGTCCGGAGGGCATCGGTCGTCCGTCTTATTGGAGAGGTGTCAGACGTCCGAGTCTTCCGGTCGTCCGGCCGGGGACTCCATGGCGCCGTCTTTTCCGCTCTTCTCTTCCGTGCTTCCCTCGCGGATGGTGTAGGTGTTCCTTGGTGTTTGCACTCCTCCTCGTCGTCCGTGAAGCTCCGGTCATACCTATGCATGCACCCGAGTGGAGTGTCAAGTAGTATACCATCCTCGAAGGGGTCAAGTGAACACGTGTAAAGGAGAAGATTCACCTTTATGTATGAGAAGTAGAGGTCGACGTGTCACTTGCCAAACGGACTCTTGACATGGTGATGACCGTGGGATGCTCCGCATCATCCCTCCCCTTGAAAAGATCCGACCTCGGATCGAAAACCAGATCACCATGGGAAAGAGATGTCGTTGCCGTGTCGGGCGATCGATCACCAAGCGCTCATCATCTTGAAACTCAAATAGGCACTCTCAATGTCGCACCGCCTTGTGATTCCTTCAAAAGTAGCAAATAGAACAAACACTTGAAAAACAAATGTGGTTAGCGTTAGTGCAAAACCAAGCATTCAAGAGGTGATTCACCAAACAAGTGTTGTCATCAAGCATAGCATAGGGTGTGACAAAGGATTGTGACATGGCATGTAAGCATATGAATTGAGCAAAATCAAGGTCATCATGGAAACAAGCATGTAAACGTGAGGTAGTGATGCAAATATGTGTGACAAGAGAATAAGCATCTACCTCAAGATCATAGAAATCATGCATAAAGCGCTCGACAAATGGTCGATGGTAGGCATAGGAATCATTCACAACACCAAATAAGATGAGATGTCTAAACACATGTGTCAAGTGCAAGACAATCCAAGCATAATATGCATAGGGTGTAGTGAATATAGTGTGGCACTCATCACAATATAAAGAGCAATTGTTCATCATGTGTGAGGCAATCAAGTGAATCATGTAACAAGCAAAGGGACATGGCATATGTGAAGAAATGATATTGGTGCAACCAACCATATGATAGTAGCAAGTAGTCCGCGAATTGGATGCAACACACAAGGTATATATGTCATGAAGCATGGAAATGTGGGAATCATGGGTGAAAGCAATATCTCGAGTATGCGTGCAAATGGTGCAAGTAACACATGAAGTATGATCCACAATATCCAAGCTCAAGAAGGATGTCACCTTGAAGGTGTGTCCGTGCATTCTTCACAATGCAAAGTGGAAGCAAATGCGTGTAGAAGCGATTATCGTGGTAGAATGTATGAGGCTCGCTCTCAAGAGCTCGAATGGTCAACTCACGTGAAGTGGAAGTCGACACAAAGTCCAAGTATCCTACACATGCACAAAACAAAACAAAGAACATATGCGCATGGTAGATGAACTCATCATCCATCATGATGGTTCTCATCTTTTGCACATAACCATTAGAAGCACAAGTGCATGAATAATATGATGCAACAATGGCAATATTCATGGCACTAGGTATATGGTGCAAAGAAGTAAGACAAGCATGCTTCACATGTAATATGTCAAAATCTCCAATCATGTGTGAGAATGCTATGGGGGCAAACTCATGAGCAAGACGAATAGCATGGTTGCAGTCAATACATGGCAAATCTAGGATGAGAGAGGCAACATATGGAGATATGTGACAAGAAGGAATAACAATGATGTGCAAAGCATGTAGATGGTTGTCATCACCCGCATGAAATGAGCAAGTATGAGTCATTGTTGATGCAACAAGGCAAGCAAACATAGTAATCAAGTCGTGCAAACTAGTGGAGCGAAGATGCAACACACTAGAATAAATCATGGTAATCATGTCAAGATGATGTAGGGCGGAACCCTACGTGGGCGATCTTTCACGTTGGAGCGGATCCTACGGGGAGACACGAAGAACGAGCGGAAGAACACGAGGAAATCACGGGGAGGAACGAGGGAAAACACTCAACCAACAAGGAATCGGTCACACAAATGCTAGATCAAAGAACACAAAGAGAGATACATGATTCAAGGTCAACAAAGGACGATACAAACGGTAGCCGTTCTTCTCCGTGAGGAGGTCTTGATGATGGTCTTCTCCGCAAAGGGAGGTCTTGAATCCAAGGTGGATCGTCTCCGAAGAGGGGCCGCGGTCTCTCTCGTGGAGTAGATCCGGTATGGATGAGCGAAGCTCTATCTAATGAGCTAAATCAACGCTAACCTTAGCTAGGAGGAGGTGGAGGAGTATATATAGTCATGGGCCGCGGAGAAGTAAGTGAAGGGGTACATGGGTTGCGGCCCAACACACTGCGTCGCAGATAGCGTCCGGACGTCCGGAGGGTTCCGGCCGTCCGGAGGCTCGGAAGGTCCGGACGTCCGGTGCTCTTGAGACGTCCGTAGATTCAACTTCGGGCATGCTTGATCCGGACGTCCGGAGGGGGTCGGTCGTCCGGAGGCTCATGGGTCCCGGACGTCCGGTGATCTTCGAGTCCGCAGATTTGGTTCGGTGGTCGCTGCACGGACGTCCGGAGGGGGCCGTCGTCCGAGCTCGAGTCGTCAGACGTCTGTCCTGGTCGGACGTCCGCCGCTAGAACTTCGCCAGCTTCCTCTCTTGGTCCTTGTACTTGGTGTCCTCGCCATCTTGTCCATGGTCTTCCTCCTTGTTCCTGGTCATGCATAGCACATATATTTGAGGTAGTAACCATGTCTCACATGTGGGAAGTGAAGGTTCTGGAGAGGAGCGAGTTCACCTTGTGTCCAATGGCGTTTGTTCGAGGTCTCGTCATATGTCCACTTGGGGCTTGGAGAGTAGTCGGAGTGTACATGGTGATGAACGGGGATGCTCCGCATCATCTCCCTCCCTTGGGAAAGATCCGACCTCGGATCGTGATCCTCATCACCATGGAAACAGTTGTCGAGACGGACTTGTAGTTGGACGGTTGAAAACATGGCGCAATCCAAGTAGTCCAAGGTGTCACGAGTGATAGACATGCAAAAAGAGCAAACACAAGCAACACTCGGAAATACAATGGTTAGCGCACACAAAGTGTCCATCATGTAAGAATGAGTCCGTGCGGCAAGATTGGTTGTGACAAAGCGCATGAAGCTTATCAAGATGATCTAGAATGAGATGCAAAGCATTCATGGGAACAAATGCAATCATTGTGCACACAATTGTGTTATGAGTATGAACAATGCAACCACGGTGCAATATGATGTCATAATGGGATGGTGCATCAAAAGCATGAACATAGCAATGGATGCTCAATATGTGAATGTCATCATGCAATTGATGGAGGACCATATGATCATGATGTATGAAAATGCCATCTAGGAAGATCACAACAAATTTGCTAAGGAAGTGAACAAGCTCAAATATCACGGATGACATGGGAATACAAGATGCAACAAGGCAATCATAATGTGTGTCAATCCAATTATAGGGTGCAAACTTGTGGTGAGAATGATATGCCCACCGAGCATGACATGTATGAGCACAATCAACAAATATGGAGATGGTGGTGTACCAATGCTCGATGTCGTGGCATGAGTGGAATTCCAAAGATGCATCCAATAAGTGCGAGCGCTCCTCAATGTGAAGGTCCAAAGAGCCAATCTCAATGTCGCCCTCCGTTCATGAGATGTATCATGTAGACAACAAGAAGGAAACAACAATGAAAGAATGACCCATCCAATATGCGATTTGAGGATGGCTCAAAGAGAAGGAGGTCACCTTTAGGAGGTTCTCAAGGATGATGGAGTTGCGCATCTTGTATGCCCATAAGCAAGTTGTCTCGTGATGTTACCGCCTTGTGAATCCTTCAAAATGAAAGAACATGACAAACACTCGGAAAAACAAATGAGGTTGGCGGAAGTGCAAAACCTATCATTCGTGTGGTAAGATACCCAACAAGTGTATGCATCATGCTCATCATAAGAAAGTACAGGGGAGCGTTTCATAGTATGGAGGCATATGATGCGAGAACAACCAAATACAATAGGCTCAAGTAAACAAGCATGCATCACAAGTAATATGTCAAAGTCTCCAAGATCAATAAGCATAGTATGGTTGCACTCAATACAAGTGGATATGAAAGAGGCAACTAATGGACACGAGAGACAATGATCAAGATATATCATGTGAGAGGCATGAGCATATATGTCGTCAACCCAAGAAAGCAAGTGATAGTGGAACATGGGTGATGCAACATAGCAAGCAATCATAGCGATCAAGTCAAGCAAGCTAGTAGTGCGAAGATGCAACATACTAGAAGGAATCATGGCAAGCATGTCATGTGTGCAAATAGTGGGCATGAATAATTCACATGGCATAACACAAGCATGAAAGCAAGATATGAGAAAATTATCATCAATGTATTGGCGAGAGGCCGTATGTAAATAGCAATGAGACATCATGACTCTCCCAACACAACAATCAACAATAGCATGGGGCACATGATAAACATGGCAAAAGCAACAAGGATCTCCACCAAGCATGCAAATACACATAGGAGTAGCATAATGGTGAATCATGGGTATATGCAAGCAAGGGTCACAATTGCGTGGCAAAAGCATAGAAGCAAGTATAGCATGTAATGTGAACACGGTAAAATGAGCATAAGGTGACAAGTGGTAAATAGCCCATAGCCGTGTGAGAGCCAAGTAGAAGAGATGCGCGTAGTCCTTGCGCAAAAGGAATGGTGGGAATGAAAGTCCACGGGATCCCAAGTCATCATTGCTCTCAAGAGCTCGTTTAAATCAACTCATGGGATTGAGAAGTTGACGAGTGTATGTGGGTACCTACACAAAACAAAGACAAAGGGAAAATTGTGTTTATGGTAGATGTACACATCATCCATCATGATGCGACATGCATGTGTCGGTTAGCACAAAATATCCAATGCGCAAATAAATGAGATGCGTGATATAGAAACATGTCATCCATCATGATAGGTTTGTTGTTATGCATGGCATAATGGAGACTCAAATTGTGTAATGCATCATGAGAAATATCTAGAGCATTGTTATTCATGGAATGCATATGGTTCAAGCAATCATGGAAATCATGCAAAGGATGGGATGAATCAAAATCTCCTAATATGCATGAGGAAACTATGGGGGTCTCCTCATGAGCATTAATGGAAACATCACATGGAGAATATTGACAACATCCAAAACAAAGCATATTTGGTTCAATGTGATCATGGCATGACATAGTAGATGAATTGCACATGATAGAGGCAAAGGTGTCCCGTCTTTCGATGAGATGTGGTTTTCGCTTTGGAGGAAGTCGACTTTGACGATCCGACTACTTAACGTCTTGAGGACGTCGCGCCTTAGCAATCGCTAAACCAACTCCGAGAGGTTATTGACCACGCCGAGCACGATCAACTCGACCACGAGGGTCTGCTTTCCTGCGAGCAATCAAGAACAAGCAAGAAACTGAGATTGCAATCTGGATATTGCGAATATAAGATGAAAGCTTTATTGATCAAGGTGGGGTTCTGTGGCGCTTTGTCCGGTCGTTGAACACAAACGGCATGCGCGGTTGCAGCTATGGCGAACTTTTAATCTAAACAAAACCCAAGGTCTAAACGGGCCCTAAGGGCTGTATATATGGAGGAAGAGGGGGAATTTCGTGGCCCTTGGTGGAGGGGTCCAAATCAACCCTAACTCTTGTTTCCCCACACATACGGACTCTAAAACAGCCTATACTTAAGTATTTCGAAATTACATGGACCTGGCCCAATAATAAGGTGACGCAGCACCTAGAATAGCCTATGGACGAATATTATGAAGTGGCATCTTGTATATTTCGTCCAAGGCCTCATGCACTCATTAGGGTGGCTTCAAAGTCCTGGAATCATCACTTGTAACTCCGTTTTGTTCCCCTTAGCATGCCAACATCTCCATGCTTGAACTTGCTCCAAGGTTCATCTTTCTTGTCCATGGTAGGCCCTTCATTTGTAAGCAAAACAAATGTATCCAATTTAGGCAGCATCATATTCTCACGAACATTAGAATCGTTACCAAGAAACGAAAGTACCGATAATTCAATTGGCGTCTTGCGAGCTCGAGTAATTGGTCCAAGATGTATAGCAGCAGGGGCTGTGGGTGTAACAATGGTATTGATGTCCTCATCATCCTCCCTTCTTGAAATGAAGTCGTCCTCGACGAAGCTCATCTTCCTCACCCAAATAAGGCTTCAAATCTGCAATATTAAAAGTGGGACTAACCCCAAAATCTGCGAGCAACTCAAGTTTATATGCATTATCATTTATTTTCTCTAACACCTTAAATGGACCATCAAGACGTGGCATTAGCTTTGATTTATGCAAATTAGGAAACCTATCCTTACGCAAATGTAACCAAACAAGATCTCCAGTGCAAAGACAACATGTTTTCTACCCTTATCTCCAAAGAAGTTTATATTTAGCATTCATACGCTCAATGTTTTCCTTAGTTAACTCATGCATTTTAAAATCAATTCAGCACGTTCTTTAGCATCAAAATTAACCTTCTCCGAAGATGGAAGAGGCAACAAATCAATAGGTGCACGAGGAAGGAAGCCATACACAATTTCAAAAGGGCACATCTTAGTAGTAGAATGCAATGAACGATTATAAGCAAATTCAATATGAGGCAAGCATTCTTCCCACATTTTCTTATTATTCTTCAAAACAGCCCTAAGCATAGTAGACAATGTTCTATTGACTACTTCAGTTTGTCCATCAGTTTGGGGGTGACAAGTAGTACTAAATAGCAGTTTAGTCCCCAACTTAGCCCATAAACATCTCCAAAAGTGGCTAAGAAATTTAGTATCACGATCTGAAACAATAGTATTTGGCACACCATGCAAGCGAATAATTTCACGAAAGAACAAATCAGCAACATTAACAAAGATCATCGCTTTTATGACATGGTATAAAGTGTGCCATTTTCGAGAATCTATCCACGACAACAAATATGCTATCCTCCCTTCTTTGTTCGAGGTAAACCTAAAACAAAGTCCATAGAGATATCCTCCCAAGGAACACTAGGCACAGGCAAAGGCATATATAAACCATGAGGATTGAGTCGTGACTTAGCTTTTTGACATGTAGTGCAGCGCGCTACAAAACGCTCAACATCCCGTCTCATCTTTGGCCAAAAGAAATGTGTAGCAAGTATATCCTCCGTCTTCTTGACGCCAAAGTGTCCCATTAATCCTCCTCCATGCGCCTCCTGCAACAACAAAAGACGAACAGAGCTAGCAGGAATGCATAGCTTGTTAGCACGAACACAAAACCATCATTAATAACGAACTTGTTCCATGTTCTTCCCTCTTTACAATTCTGCATTACATCTTTAAAATCAGCATCATGCACATATTGATCTTTGATGGTCTCCAAACCAAATATTTTGAAGTCAAGTTGTGAAAGCATAGTATATCGACGAGACAAAGCATCAGCAATAACATTTTCTTTACCCTTCTTGTGTTTAATGACATAAGGGAAAGTCTCAATGAATTCAACCCATTTAGCATGTCTACGATTCAGTTTAGCTTGACTTTTAATATGTTTTAAAGATTCATGATCAGAATGTATAACAAATTCTTTGGGCCATAAATAATGTTGCCATGTCTCTAAAGTCCGAACAAGAGCATATAATTCTTTGTCATAAGTAGAATAGTTCAGACTAGGCCCACTCAATTTTTCAGAAAAGTATGCAACAGGTTTGCCATCTTGTAATAACACACCTCCTAATCCAATTCCACTAGCATCGCATTCAAGCTCAAAAGTCTTATTAAAGTCAGGAAGTTGGAGTAAAGGAGCATGTGTCAACTTATCTTTCAATACCGTGAAGGCTTCTTCCTGTGCGGTACCCCAAATAAAAGGCACATCCTTCTTTGTAAGCTCATTGAGAGGTGCAGCAATGGTGCTAAAGTCTCTCACAAAACGCCTATAGAAACCAGCGAGTCCAAGAAAACTCCTCACTTGTGTGACCGTTTTGGGCTGCGGCCAACTCTCAATAGCTTCAATCTTGGCTTTATCAACTTCAATTCCCTGTGGAGTAACAACATAGCCAAGAAAAGATACTCGGTCGGTGCAAAAGGTGCACTTCCCAAGGTTACCAAACAAACGTGCATCACGTAGAGCATTAAAAACAGCACGTAAATGTTCCAAATGTTCTTCCAAGGATTTGCTATAAATCAGTATATCATCAAAGTAAACTACCACAAATCGTCCAATGAAAGCACGTAAAACTTCGTTCATTAATCTCATGAAAGTACTAGGTGCATTAGTTAACCCAAAAGGCATGACTAACCACTCATATAATCCAAACTTAGTTTTGAATGCTGTTTTCCATTCATCTCCCAATTTCATACGAATTTGATGGTATCCACTACGCAAATCAACTTTGGAGAATATTGTAGAGCCACTCAATTCATCAAGCATATCATCTAGCCTAGGAATAGGATGACGATAACGAATAGTAATATTATTAATGCCTCTACAATCAACACACATACGCCGACGTACCATCCTTTTTAGGCACTAGTATAATAGGAACAGCACAAGGACTAAGAGATTCGCGATATAACCTTTGTCGAGCAGCTCCTGTACTTGACGATAATCTCCTTCGTCTCCTCTCCGGATTGGTACGGTATGGTGCGCGGTTGGGTAGCGATGCACCGGAATTAAGTCAATTTGATGCTCAATCCCTCGAATAGGTGGTAATCCGGTGGCACGTCTTGTGGGAAGGCGCCAAATAACTCATGCAAAATGTTAGTGACAAAGGGGGCAAAGAGGAAGGCACGTCCTCGAATGAAAATAATGCCTCTTTGCACACAAAAGCATAGCAAACAGATTTGTACGGTATATGGATAAGGATTCAGAGCGGTGGCGGATAAGCAATGGTGGTAGATGGCAAGGCGATGATGATGAATGCGGGCGGCGTGACAACTTATGACCGTAACTCAAACTCTAAAGACTAGACTCTAAGACCAAAGAACTTGACACGACGATGCAACCGCAAATTCAACAAAGCAAAAACCCTAAAAGATTATGCAAAGGCTCAGATTGGTTCGGATATGATGAACTAACCCTAATTTTTTTGTGGCTTTTTCGTGGACAATAGGTATGAAGAACAGACTCGATCTAAACTACGAAAAACTGGAAAATCTCACCGAGCAACCCGGAAATCTGATACCACTTGATAGAGGCAAAGGTGTCCGCCTTTCGATGAGATGTGGTTTTCGCTTTGGAGGAAGTCGACTTTGACGATCCGACTACGAACGTCTTGAGGGCGTCGCGCCTTAGCAATCGCTAAACCAACTCCGAGAGGTTATTGACCACGCCGAGCACGATCAACGACCACGAGGGTCTGCTTCCTGCGAGCAATCGAAGAACAAGCAAGAAACTGAGATTGCAATCTGGATATTGCGAATATAAGATGAAAGCTTTATTGATCAAGGTGGGGTTCTGTGGCGCCTTTGTCCGGTCGTTGAACACAAACGGCACGCGAAGTTGCAGCTATGGCGAACTTTTAATCTAAACAAAACCCAAGGTCTAAACGGGCCCTAAGGGCTGTATATATGGAGGAAGAGGGGGAATTTCGTGGCCCTTGGTGGAGGGGTCCCAAATCAACCCTAACTCTTGTTTCCCCACACATACGGACTCTAAAACAGCCTATACTTAAGTATTTCGAAATTACATGGACCTGGCCCAATAATAAGGTGACGCAGCACCTAGAATAGCCTATGGACGAATATTATGAAGTGGCATCTTGTATATTTCGTCCAAGGCCTCATGCACTCATTAGGGTGGCTTCAAAGTCCCGGAATCATCACTTGTAACTCCGTTCTTGTTCCCCTAAGCATGCCAACATCTCCATGCTTGAACTTGCTCCAAGGTTCATCTTTCTTGTCCATGGTAGGCCCTTCATTTGTAAGCAAAACAAATGTATCCAATTTAGGCAGCATCATATTCTCACGAACATTAGAATCGTTACCAAGAAACGAAAGTACCTGATAATTCAATTGGCGTGCGCGAGCTCGAGTAATTGGTCCAGTATGTATAGCAGCAGGGGCTGTGGGTGTAACAATGGTATTGATGTCCTCATCAGCACAACTCATGTAAAGGAAGCATGGCAATATCATCACAAGAGAAGCAAAAGCCAATGACCATCATCTCGTCATCTATGCCATAAGTGCAAATAGGATTGATTTTAATGGGGCATGCATAGTTACTATGTTGAGATTGAAATGAGGCTATATGGGAGATCTCACTCATAGCATATGACAAGTTCAATGGATTGTCAAACATGAAGTGACCAATAGAATTTTCACAAGATATCCTATGAAGCATAGCATCACAACTAGGCAACTCAACATGCTCATCATCATATTCATCATAAATAGGTAAGTCAAGACATGAAGAAGTCGCACTAGCATGAAGCATGGGAATAGGAGGGTCAACATCATGGGAGCAATCGATGGTAAGAGAGTCCACTAGTGGGACAAGAGAAGCACCATCACCTATGTTACCTTTGGAGCGTCGCTCATGTGTTGTAGGTGAGGTGTTGAAGATCGTCTCGTTGTCATCTTCATCTTGATGGAACCATGTGGGGGGTGTATCATCGTCCACCATGGCCATCGTCGTCTCCAATGGAGGAATAGACTCATCAAGGATAGGCATGTCGTCATGTAGGAGACCTAGCACCAAAGAAGAAAACACTCTAGGAGTAGAGGTTAAGTCGTTAGAAATTATAGTGGCCTCATGTGCCGTGGCAACTACCTCACTCACTAAGTGTTGTGTCTCACTCACTCCCTCAAGGATGCTCTCACTCGTATGGTGGGTGGAGTCACTCAAATGGCGCTCAACCTCACATCGGATGTGTGGCATGCTCTCATGTGTGGGACTAGTGGTGGTCACACTCATCCTCTCATAGGAAATGCACTCAATGTCATATAGGGTGGAGTCACTCATGTCACTCATGTGGTGGTGGCTCTCCTCACATGGAAATTGGGTCATCTCATGATATGTGGGTGCCGGAGAGATGTAGGTGCAAATGTCTCCATGTGCGGTCGCGTAGCTTGACTCGGAGTATGAGTCCAATGTGGACGTCGTCTTCATGTTGTTGAAGAGGTTCGCGCTCGTCACCGTGGTCGAAGGGGATGACCCTTGCTCGACCGTCTTGTCACCGTCTTGGTGTGGGAGGCCCATATGATGTGGCACCTCGTAGCTCGTCTCCATGACCGAAGGGAGTTTCCCATGCTCGGCCATCTTCCTTGGGGGGCTTCCGAAGATGGAAGTGTCGCCCTCGCTCGTAGGTGGTCGCCTTGGACATGATGAAGTCGATGTAGGCGTACACGTGGGAAGTAGGCGAAGATGCCGTACGTCCAAAGGTGAAGATGCCTTGAGAACACTTGGCGAAGATGCCGAAGTGGTTGATGTAGCCATAGCGCCGTCTTGGTGGTGCTCGTCTCGCGGTCTTCTCTTGTGCTTATGAAGCTTCGACTTGGCGTGTTGGGACTTGTGCATTTGCGCTTGTGGAGCATCTTCATGATGATGGTGTCGTTGTCGCACTTGGGCTCGTAGTAGATGTCG